>CBVK0100228628.1:0-24510 GCA_900067695.1 Picea abies
GAGAAACATGCCACATAAATGAGTCACTAACATGAATTTTTCACTATGTTGTGTAGAAATGAGAGATGCATGCACTACTACATGGTCATCCTACCTTACATGAATAACAACATTTTTAATTCCAATATAAGAAAATAAATATAATTGAATTACCAAGTGATCTTAATTTTTTAAAGGAAATAAATCAAGATAGAGATAAAAATAAACCAACAATACACACAAAAAAAAATACATAAAATTTTAATAAACCAACTTTCAGGCCCTAGCTATCATTGATCACATGTAATCCTAAGAATCAATACCATGGTTCAAGTGGCCACTTCTTGGTGTGTAACACTCACCTCGAGGCCCTAACCACCTCAAATTTTATAACCAAGATAGGGGGAAATCTAAGTCAAAACTTTACCTGTAAGTTACCAAAAATATGCCTAATCAAGTCTTACAATTGCATGCCCACTTACATATAATAAATATTTTTAATCTTATTATAATAAAAACAATTTATTATTATTAGTAATACTATCTTAATATTTATAGTAATTAATATCAATTTACATAAAATAAATATTTTCAACTCTATTATAATAATAACAATTTATTACTACTATTATTGGTATTTCGAACACTTATGCTGCAATCCTCTATCTTATTGCCATTACTTTTACTTCGAAACTTTGCACTCACAGTTTACATGGCTTAATGTGCATCTTGTACAAACCCCAAGAACAACTTCCGTTGTCCTCCACAGACACCTGAATTCCATCACACCCACTTCACTTTATCTTAGACTATGCAGGATTTGATGTCATGTCTGCATTCTTGGCCTCCTTCCATGTACTTCTCCTCGTGGGATTTTTACCAAATTGGTATTTATCCTTATTAAGTTCATCGTTGCCTTTAACAGCTTCAAATTGACTATGCACTACATCGTTTCCTTTGCCTACCACAACATCAATCTGATCTCGCACTGCCTTGGCATTGCCATTATAGGTGGAATAGGAATTGCTTGATGTGAAAGGTGTGGGGTAAAGTTCAACCATGATTTTCAAGGTTGGGAGCTTTCATTCTATGGGTAATATGGCATTGATGCATTAAGTGATTTGAAATTCTATAACCTTGATTGTAGTTTTATCAAAGTTTGATGTGCCATAATGCTACAAAGACTTGCAAATACCAATTAGTTTCGTGACTATTGGTAAGAAACAATTTTTAACACCTTATTGACATCCTTGGCTTGACCATTTTCATGGGTATAGTAGGGTGTGGTGAATTCATAGGTGAAACCTAACATGGATATTAAAGATTTAAAAAATTGATTTTCAAAATGTGATCCATGGTCCGACAATCTTGAAAGTGGGTATTTTCTACATCCTTCCTAATGTTGGGCATTGCTCTAGCCATTTTGTAAAGTAATTGATTGCAAAAATGATATATTTATGCTTATTGATATAAAGGGATGTCATTCCATGATACCAATGCTCCATGGAATAATATTAATGATTACATATCTAGTCCCTTTCACAATGTAATGTCCCTTTCCAAAAAAGAGCTCCAAAGAGGAGGCCTAATGGTCTAAAACGCCCCATTAGACAATAGCCAAGGCCAAAGAGCGGTAAACAGGGTTACTAGAGATCACCCCAGTCATAGGTGTTATATTCAGAAAGTGACATTGAGCTAAAAAGGGTTAAAAGTGCTTTTAAGTCATTACAAACTAAAAATAGAAGTCAATAATGAATTAGGGTTTTAGCAGTGATTTAGGGTTTTGGAAGTCAACAATGAATTAGGATTTCAGCATGATTTAGGGTTTTGGAAAGCTATAAAGGAAGGGTCACTGACCTAATTCATCATTATGTAGATTATGACTTGTCATGGAGGAGAAGAGGCACATATTAGGAGAGATAGTTCAGTGTATTCTAGGAGGAAGACACCAGTTGGCCGATTTTAGTGTTGAAAGACACACCCTAGTCACCGAGAAGATCATCCAGGTTTTCCATCATTCTTCATTGATTCCTCAGTGCTCCCATATTCTCGGTATTATCATTAGTTTCTTATTTGTATTCCAGCGAAGATCCTTTTGTCTTTTGATCTAGCTGAGTGTTGTTATTTTATTCAGCCACAGTTGCTTATTTGTATTCCGTCTAAAATCCTTTGTCTATTGATCTAGTTGAGTATTGTCAGTTTATTTAGCAGTATTCAACCATTTTGTAATACACAAATATATCACAATACAAACTTTGCAGTCCTTTATCGCGTTTATTATTTGTATGATCATTTATATGCTGTAAACCTTTGATCCTACACACACATTAGTAGGATTTCCTAGACTAGCCAAGTCAGGAACATTACAGTGGTATTAGAGCTTTAGTCCTATCAACATGTGACTAAAGACAATGAGTGGAGTAGAAGACCCAAAGGGCCATGAACACGTAGGTGACGAATATGTCACTTACAAGATGCATCAGGAAATAAGGCATAGGCCTGATTTCCCCCCTTTCCCTCCTAGCTTAGAGGAAGAGGAAGAGACACATAGATAAGAAGAGAGAAGGGCAGAGCATGAGGTTGAGCACGAGGCAGAGAGGATGCTAGGAGACAGATAAGAGCGACTAGAGGGCTATGGAAAGGCCCCTATAGATCCAGAGGCATATTTCATGTAGGTTATCAACGATATGTTAGCTAGTCAACAGACCATGTCTCAATCCTTGGCACAGGTGGTTGATAGATTGGCTAGAGTGGGCACCCCAAATACATAAGTCTCGTATGCAGCACAGGGGAACTTGAGAGTAGGTAGTAGACCCCAGTCACCCTCTTGCACATACACCTCTACGAGTAGGATTCCTAGACCCTTTTTTCCCAGTTTCTAGAGGGCACCCCTGTTAGCAACACCGCCACTGATAGCACAGAGGCCACCCACTCATGCCGAAGACATTGCAGAGTATAGGAGGGAGTATGCAACATTGGGTCATGACTTCCATCAGGACATGAACTTAGTCGAGTACTGTGGACTTAGACTTAGGAACCGCCCCAGAGAGTCGCAGAGGGGAGGACCACAACAACAACAAGGGCATAACCTCGATTTCATCCAAAAAGTTGGGAAACTCAGCATCCCTTCTTTTGAAGAATCGTCTAAATACATCGCCAGAGCTTGGGTACATAAGCTAGAAACATATTACAAGCTCAACTAGATGACCGAGACAGAGGCCATCAGTTTCATGACCTTACACTTAGAGGACGAGGCACACGAGTGGTGGTATCATGGACTGGTGACATTGGGTCACAGTCACATCATCTCCTATAGGGAGTTTAAATATAGGCTCATCTACAGGTTTGACAGGAAGGATCCTGAGATACACATCAGAGATCTAGCCTAGTGGAGACAAACTAGAACAGTAGAGGCATTCATCACAGAGTTTCAGTGGGTAGATGTGGCAGTGACAGATATATTAGAGCCCAGGTTGATCATGCTATTCACAGAAGGACTCACAGAGCTTTTGAGAGGATGGGTGAAGGCATGCATGCCACCCACTTTGTAAGATGCCATCCTTTGCACTCGAGACTAGCAGACTCAGTGCCAAAGACTAAAACTTTCTCCAAACCATTTGTGCCCTAGAGGGATCGAGACAGGAAACCATTCCAGAGAGAATGGAAGGACAAGGAGAAGTTGGATGATGAGACTAGGCGAGAGCTTATGAAGAAGAATCTTTTCTTCAGCTGTAGAGATCCTTGGGTCCCAGGCCATAGGTGCATGGGCAAGGGAGAGATTCATTATATTGATGTAGCAATAGACAACGTGGATAGTGAGGAGGAGGAGCAAGATAGTGGATCCACTATTTCAGAGGAGGAGTCGGCACTAGTAGAGGAGAAGCCTCCTCATAGACCACCAACACTGGCAGGAACCCATCATCCAATAGTCCCACAACTGCCAGAACAGGCTAATAGGAGGAAACTAGCAAAGGGAGGTGTCATAGTGACCCTTCCTGGTGTTCCCAGGTATGATACCCTTCGTATCAGAGGGATTATTTAGGGGCAATGGGCAATCCTCGTGATATATGGTGGGGCCACCCACAACTTCATCGATGCTTCACTAGTATCGAGATGGGCACTTTAGAGAGAGGAGTTTGAGGGGTTTGATGTTGCGGTAGCAGATGGCCACACAATGGAGTGTCTAGACAGAGTTCCAAACTTAGAGATGAAGCTAGGTAACTACACAGTGAGAGAAACATTTTATGTCGTTGACCTATCGGACATAGATGTGGTGTTAGGAGTTCAGTGGATGATTACCTTAGGAAAAATCACTACCAACTACCAAACCTTGGAAATGGGTTTTAGAGATCAGGATGGGAAGAAGGTTATTCTAAGAGGTATGTCGATAGGAGAACCCAAGATATTTTCAACCAAGAGGATGGAGAGGATATTTAGACATGGGGAGGTAGCATATGCCACATAATGCTTGATCACTACCCAGAAGGATTCAAAAGGTCAACAAAAATACCATACAGATATCAATAATTTATTGGGACGACATCAATAGGTCTTTGAGGCAATTCCACCAGGGAGACCACTTGATAGGGAGTTTGAGCTAACCATTGAGTTGGAGGAGGGGCCCGCCCCCCTATCATCATCCTAGGAGGTTCAAGGATGAGATAGAGAAGAAAGTCAAGGATTTACTGGCAATGGGACACATCAGACTGAGCAATAGCCCATTTGCTTCTTCAGTTGTCTTAGTTCTGAAGAAGGATGGCACCATGAAGTTCTGAAGAAGGATGGCACCATGAGGATGTGCATTGATTACCGAGCTTTGAACAAGAAAACCATCAATAACCGGTACCCTATCCCATGCATTGACGAGTTGATGGATGAACTACATGGGGAAGTTTTCTTCTCAAAAATTGATCTACGCTCTGGATATCATCAAATCAGCATCCGAGAGTAGGATGTAGAGAAGATGGCATTTTGATGTCATTTTAGACACTTCGAGTTCCTGGTTATGCCATTTGGGCTAACCAATGCACCTGCTACATTCCAGTCTTGCATGAACCATATATTCAGGGATCAGTTAAGGAAATCAATCTTTTTTTTCTTCGATGACAACTTGATCTATAGTCGATCATGGAAAGAGCATATGGGGCACCTGGATGAGGTATTGAGCATCATGGAGGCACATTCATTATATGCCAAATATTCCAAGTGCGAGTTCGGTATGACATAGCTGCTTTTCTTAGGCCACATCATCAACGCAAAGGGGGTATAGGTGCAGCAAGAGAAGATCAGGGACATTCTGGATTGGTCGACGCCCAAGAACATGACATAATTGAGGAGCTTCTTCAGGCTGTGCAACTGTTATAGGTGGTTTGTCCAAGGTTTTTCTCACCTTGGAGTACTGCTGACAGATCTTACCAAGCATGGGGCCTTCATATGGACTGAGAAATCACAAGAATCCTTTGATCACATGAAGGAAGTCATGGGCACTTTTCCAGTGTTGGCACTACCAGAATTCACCTTGCCATTTGTACTAGAGTGTGACGCATCCGACGAATGGATTGGTGCAGTTTTGATGCATGGAGGACACCCCATTGTATTCGAGGGCTGAAAGCTTAGTCAACCTGAGAGGTTGTACTCAATTTATGAGAAGGAAATGTTGGCAATCATGCATGCCTTGACCAAGTTCAGACAATATTTGGTGGGCAACAAATTCGTGGTCAAGACTGATCACAATAGTTTGAAGTATTTCCTTGAGCAGAAGGACCTCAGTGAGCGCCAACAGAAATGGGTGACGAAGGTACATGCATTTGACTTTGACATAGAGTATTTCAAGGGGAAGAATAACATTGTGGCCGATGCACTATCGAGGAGACCTGTGGCATGTTCTTTGATGGAGATTTAAGCAGATTGGAAATCCCACTTGTTAGTGGAATATTCCAAGAACAAGTTTTCTTATGAGGTGATGGATGGGCAGATACAGGATGAACAATATAGGGTCATTGATGATGTCATATTTTACAAGGATAAAGTGTACTTGGTGCCAGATTCAGGGCTTAAGAAGAATATCCTCACCACAGTTCATGATTCACCTCTAGCAGGCCATAAGGGGTTTTTCAAAACCTGTAAACAGATCAAAGAGAAGTTCTCGTGGAAGGACCTCAAAAAGGACATTATGAGACACATCAGTTAGTGTGTGACTTGCCAGAAGAACAAGAAAGAGCATTTTCTTCTAGCAGGGATACTTCAACCACTCCCCATTCCAGAGTAGAAATGGGAGAGTATATCTATGGACATCATCACAGGTCTACCCAAGGTCTAGGGTAAGAATTGTATCTATGTAGTGGTCAACAGATTGACCAAGGTTGCTCACTTATATCCCATACCAACAGAGTACAATGTAGTTCAGGTAGCTGAGCATTTCTTCAGGGAGGTCTTCAGACTTCATGGGTTGCTGAAGAACATCATCAGTGACAGGGATAGTCGGTTCATAGGGACATTTTAGAGAGAGTTGTTTCGGTTGGTGGGGATAGAGTTGACACCTTGCACCAACTATTACTCCCAAATAGATGGGCAAACCGATATTGTCAACAAGTGGGTTGAAGGGTATTTGATGAACCATGTAGGAGAATAACAGAGAATGTGGGTAAAGTGGTTACATTTAGGAGAACATTGCTACAACACCATCTTCCACATGTCCATTGTTATGACACCCTTTCGAGCATTGTACGAATATGATGCTCCCACTTTGGTAGACTTTTTCTTCAGGGAGAGAAGAGATCCCAAGGCCAAGGATTGGATCATAGAGAGTCAGGAGATTCTCAAGTTATTAAAAGAGAACCTGCAGATGACGCGAAACTGATAGAGGATAAGTGCGGACAGGCATAGGATACAATGCAACTTTGAGGTTGGAGATTTGGTTTTCTTAAGACTCCAATCCTACAGACAATCATCTCTGAAGAAGAGTGAGGCTGAGAAGCTGAAGCGCAGATTTTATGGTCCTTACATAATCATGCGCCGAGTAGGCGAGGTTTCTTGCAAGATAGAGCTTCCATAGTGGAGCAAGATTCATAATGTGTTCCACGTGTCTTGCCTCAAAAAGGCAGTGGGACAATTCATTAGCACATAAGAGGAGCTTCCCCCATTGGATGAGGAGGGACAGTTGGAATTAGTTCCGGAGAAGGTTTTGGAGTTCCGAGAGCAGAAACTGAGGAGCAGTCTCATCAGAGAGTATTTGATCATATGGAGAGGGCTTCCAATAGAGGACGTTACTTGGGAGAGAGAGCAAGTGTTGAAGCACCCTGGACTGGTATTACTTGAGGACAAGCAATTTTGGGAAGGGAGGACTATAATGTCCCTTTCCAAATAAGATCTCCAGAGAGGAGGCGTATTGGTATAAACTGCCTTGTTACACTATAGCAAGGGCCAAAGAGGGGTAAACATGTTTACTAGAGGTCACTCCAGTCATAGGTGTTATATTCAGAAAGTGACATTGAGCTAAAAAGGGTTAAAAGTGCTTTTAAGTCATTATGAGCTAAAAATAGAAGTCAACAATGAATTAGGGTTTCAACAGTGATTTAGGGTTTTGAAAGTCAACAATGAATTAGGGTTTCAACATGATTTAAGGTTTTGGAAAGCTATAAAGGAAGGGTCAACAACCTAATTCATCATTATGCAGATTATGACTTGTCATTGAGGAGAAGAGGTGCATCTCATGAGAGATAGTTCAGTGTATTCCAGGAGGAAGACACTAGTTAGATGATTTTGGTGTTGAAAGACACACCCTAGTCACTCGGAAGATCATCCGGGTCTTCCATCATTCTTCATTGATTCCACAATGCTCCCATATTCTGGGTATTATCTTTTAGTTTCTTATTTGTATTCCGAGTAAGATCCTTTTGTCTTTTGATCTAGCCGAGTGTTGTTATTTTATTCAACCGCAGTTACTTATTTGTATTCTGGCTAAGATCCTTTGTTTGTTGATCTAGTCGAGTATTGTCAGTTTATTTAGCCGCATTTGGCCATTTTGTAATCCACAGAGATATCATATTACAAACTTTGCAGTCCTTTGTCGCGTTTATTATTTGTATGATCATTTATATGCTGTAAACCTTTGATCCTACACACACATTATCAATGTTTCCTAGACTAGCCAAGGCAGGAGCATTATACACAATAACACACACAAAACAAACACTTTCTTAAGAAGAGACCTTTTCATGGTAAAACCATGTTGGCAATCCCAAAGTTCCTTAGTAGTAACTATTCAAGAGGAGACCTTTTAATCATCCGCTTTGCTTAGAATTATTTCAAACAAGACAGACCATGTAGTGTTTCTTAGGAAGATAACAACCAAGTTTCATACGCTTTCGAGCGCCAGTGAGAAAATTTGGGATTAAAAAAGGACGTGTTATTTCATATTATAAAGAATAGGATGTGTATTTGCATATAGATTCTTATGGAGGGGAAAAACTTATTTTAAGTTGTTAATGGGTAATATGGATTCTTATAGAGGGAAACACTTATTTGAAGTTGTTAATCGGTAGTGGGACTCAACCTAGAATAATTTAGAATAATTCTTGTGGATCATAAATTTGTTTCATTTCTTTCTAAAACATACTTTTTACTAGAAAAATAGTTTTAGGTCATCACCATTAATTTGTATTAAGAATTATAAATACACAAAATTTGTGTAAAAGATAAAAGTTTGCAATATAAATAAATTAGACTCAAAGGAATTTAAATCTAAAAAAAACAATAAATTTAAAATAAATAAAATTGTAATGTTTTATAATAAAATAAATAATTTATTTATTTTATAGTATTAAATGAAATTTCAAATATTTAAATAATATATTTAATATGAAAAATTAATAAATAAAAAATACAACTTATTTAATAATAATAATAATAATTTATTTTTAAGGTCACGATCAAGCCACACTAAATTGGTGTATGAGATCTCCTTTTTTTGTGGGACGAGAACATCCAATTATTTGACTGGTAAAATCTACAGAGGTATACATACCCTACCTCCCTCTAAATTTGAAGTTGTGACCTCTTAAGAGGAAACACATGTTCTTAACCATTAGACCCACTCAGGCTATAATATAATGCTCTATAATAAATCAAAATATAATGCTTTATAATAAACAATTAATATTTATATATTGTTAAACAAATTTTAAAATATTTAAATAATATATTTATTTTATAGATAGTTTTGAATTAAAATTGAAAATTGCTTATTAATTAAGAATTTAATTTTTCTTAATAATGATAAGGATTGAATTAACATTAGTCTAGATCCGGAGTTAAATAGATTTAAGATAATAGACTAATTGTCATTCATTGAATATATCATAGTTGCATAGGAACTACTCCCGTCATTTTCAACTTCTAGTTTCCAAGTTCCCCAAGTTCATGGAGCTTGGGAACTAGTTGGTCATTTTCAACTTCTAGTTTCCAAGTTCTCCAAGTTCATGGAGCTTGGGAACTAGTTGGGAACCTCCCCGATTGGCTCAGAACTATTTTGAGAACTTGAGAGTTTTTTGGGAGCTTCAACATCAAAAAAATGAGAACTTGAAAACACTGTCTTAAAAGAAGAGCTTTAAATTAGAATTATATTAAATTAAAATGTAAATATATTTATTCCTTTATTACAAATACATAATTTCTTACAAATATTTTCAATATATTTATTCAAAATATCACTATAAAACTAAGACTAAACTACACGTAAATATTATTTCAAAAATTAGTAAAGTAAAAAAACTTAATAATACTCACTTTATAGTTGTGGATATGAGAAACTTTTAATGCATTTATGTTTTCTTTCAAACCCAAACTAAACATAAATGTCTAATAAATCAATACCCTATCCACTACAAGCATTTGTTCCACTCTTAGGTGATATCAACCAACCATATCATTGACTTTTATTGTATTTTCATATTAAAAGAGTAGTACTATTTTGTTTTTTTCAATAAAAAAAATATAATGCTTCAAATTTACAAAGATGTTTAAAATTTATATATGTAAAGTTTAATTTTAAAAAGATGTTAAAATTGTACATATGTATTTTCAGTTTTGTTTCTCATTTTCTAATGAAATATTTATGAATATTAAAGTTTCCTTATTATGTTAAATATATTCATATAATTATTAGCACTATTTAAATTAGTGATTTTAATATTGTAGTTGTTGCAATATGAGAAATATTGTCCTCCATTCAACTTTAATTTTATTGAAATCAATATCTCTATACATTATAATCTAAAGTATCATTGTAATCTAAAATATTTTGTATATTTTTTTAATAATATTATTGTCTCTCTTAAATTCAAGTTTTTGTAAATTTGAACAAAACTTCAACTCGTTCCAGACACTCGTATATGTTTAAAAAACTCATACACCACACACACATATAACTTTTTATTATTTTATTATTTATTTAATTTTTATCATTATTCTAATATTTTAATATTATTTAATATTAACATATGTCGCCCTCTACTGTAAAGCCTCTAATTAATAATTTTTTCCATTAGAAATTAACACTAACCATTTCAAATTAACAACAAACCAAAGTACTTGATGATTCTTTCCCTACCAAATCGACAACTAAAGTAATTAATGATTTTTTCCGTGGCAAATTGACAACTAGATTATGCAAGAATCTTAACATTTGATAACTAAAGTATAAAAGAATCTTAACAACCAATGTATAAAAATCTTAACTTTTTATATACGGAAATTTATCTTTGAATCTTTTATTAAATCATTTAACCTAAAAGTATTACATTCGTTTTTGTTTTTTTAATTTTTTACTCGTCAAATCATCGTTCGCGATTGGTTTATCAATAAAAGAAACGATAATGCCGACGTCTTATCTTGGAAAAAGGATACAGGATTGAAGCAAGCCAAGTGCCCAGCATTACCCCTTTAATATTCTTCTTTTTACTGCTATATTCTGCCGGGAATTGAACGCAACCATCTACGCTATATTCCAGCCTGAATCATACATAACTGAATCCAGTTTTGCTCAAGCATTAATCATGTTTTTGAATGGGAATTGTTTGAATGGGAAACAAGATAGCCCAAGTAATGTTTTTGAGAAACTTAACAAGAAAATATCATAGGGTTTCCAATCCGAATAAGGCAGTCGGGTACACCTGCTTTCCTAGAAAAAACAGGATGCGTTATTTTACAGGAGACTGTAATGAATGTGAGGATATCAATGACAGCCTTCCAATAGATATACGCAAAGGACACTTTGCAGTGTATGTTGGGAGCGACCGCAGTCGGTTTATAGTTCCTATAACTTATTTGAACCATCCTCTCTTCCAAGCGCTGCTGGACAAAGCAAAGGAAGAGTATGGATACCATCATCCGATGGGGCTCACCATTCCATGTGAGAGGACTTATTTTGAATACGTAACTTCTGTTATGAGAAAGAAGGATTCCACAGTAGCAAATATGGAGTCGGAGACATATGAAGTTGAAATAAACATGGACGGTACTGATTTCTGCCACTACTTTCTTATATTGCAAAGCAAATGGATGGTAAAATTTGTTTTATGAGGATAATAGAGCTTGGTTTCTTTTGGCTATCCAGTTGTCTGCTGTGATAGATGCCAGCTAAAAGTTCAATTCTGAAAACCCAGTCAATGGTTTTGTATTCTGATATTTTTTCCCTTGCTATGGTCACCTCTGATAGACCCGGCCAATATGGTTTTCTCCTATCAATAACAATGATATCGATCCGTGAAAATTCGAACTTAGGTTTTGCAATAAAGTGAATGAATTTTTGTACTATGATGTTTCCAATATGCAAATTCAAAATTGTTTCTTCATCTGAGCTGTGATTATGAGTTGTGATCAACCTATGAAATTTCGATCATAGTTTCGACCATAGGTTTTGCTATATTTTATGTATTTGTGATAACTTTCCAGGTGTAAATTTTTATGTCGATAATATTATATACAGCTTGAGTGGCTTAATGATTAAGAACATGTTTTTTCTCTTAAAAGATTACAGGTTCAAATTCAGAAGGGGTTAGGGTATATATACCAACCGAGCAACAGAATACAAGTCTATAATAGGATGCTTTGAAGTTTTCTACGATTTATAGGTCGTCCATCCATTCTTCTCTGGTTGAGTGTTTTGCATTTCTATGAATCTTGCAGGAGGAGTATAAATTGCTGAAGTCCAGTTTGGTGCCTGATCATGTTAGGAGGTTCAATTCCATATGGGTTGGGTGAGTATGTCTATGGAATAAAAGTGTTTAGTAGATTAGGTCCATATGCATATGCGTTGGGTTGTCTATGGAAGAAAAGTTTAGTAGATTAGGTTCATATGGGTTGGGTTAATATATTTATGGAACACAAGTTTATATGTAAAAATTAATTTTTAATTTGAAATTTAGTAAATTTATTATTAAGTTACAAATTTTTAATGTTGGTTTTATTTAAATTAATTGTAATTTTTTTATAATTATAAATTTTAATATTCAAAATTAATATAGAAATAAATATGTAAAAATATAATTTTGATTATTCTTTAACAAGATTTATTATTTGTTAAAAGCTACTTATTTTTCCACTTATCTTGCATAATACCGCACCATATCTGCAGCGCTTTATTCCCTATTTTCTTGGGATAGAGCTTTATATCCTATCCTTGGTTTGTACGCTCCATATGGATTCAGGGACCATAAGAACTAATCTTCCTCATTCAAGAGACATAGAAAAGAACTTCTAGATGTTTTATATAGGCATTGGAAGTTTTAACATAGTCAACTGCAAACTTGATTTCTTAGCAACATAGTCAATATTTTTTTACTATTACTTAATTTTTACTGTCCGCTTGGTTTGGTTTAAAGTATAGAGGCCCCGTCTATGAATTTCACGGGGTTAGTGCAGCAGGGAGAATGTGATTATAATTACATCCAATCCATGAATCTTTGCAAAGCAAAACATATACATCATTTTCAATTTTCGTATTCAGCCAATTCCTAATTAAGGGAATGGAAACCAAGATTTCTTTTCATATGATTGAACAATTTTGTGTTTTGTTTTTTTGGGTTTAAGGTTTAATGCACAATTGATTTTTAAGGAAAATATTTTTCCTTGGTTTTTTTTGTCCATAGTTTTGTATCTTTAATAAGAACTCAAACACTTTTTGTTTCTATGGATTTAGAAAAAAGGAAAAGGTTTTTTCAGCCACATTCTTGACTAGAAAATGTTTTTCAGCTCCATATGGATTCAAACATTGTCTTGACTAGGATCAACCTTCCTATTAGTTTATTTCCCTAGGAATTTATTTTCCTTTCCTATTTTTTAGGAGCCATAACCACTTAATCTTCCTTTAATGGTTTTATTTCAATATAAAACCAAAGTATTTGAGACTAGCTCCAACATTCCCTAACTAAAAGGGGAGTAGTTAGGAAATGTTATTCCTTTCCAAATTTGAGAGACCCGAAGTGATAAGAGAGGATTTTTCTTTATCGATTTTCATACCCATATCTTTGTAGAAGAGGTTCAAAAGTTCTTCAAGATTATCCACGAATTCCCTTGTCCTTTCACAAAAAATGACAATGTCATCTACATATAGTAAATGGGTGATGTTAGAAGAGTATGATAAGTCCTTCAACTACCATAAGGAAGAGAAGAGGAAATAGTGGAAAACCTTCTCTTATCCCCCTTTTGTGTTTAAAGAAAGGGAATGCTGAGCCATTTATAAGAATGGGAAAAAAGGTATAGTTGATGAAACATAGTGTCTAGGTCATAAAGCGTGATCGAATCCTACATGGATAAGTATTAGTCTAAGATATATCCAACTTAATTTTTCAAAGGACATTGAGACAAAAAATTTTGAGCTGAGACATTTTATTCCCATTTTTAATAGAGTGCAATCCTTCTTGAGCTATTCCAATTTATTCATGGATATGCCATCCTTCCATGAAGCCAAATTACTCAAAGGGTATTTGTTTTGAGATGATTATTTTTATCCTTTGGCAAATTAGTATAGAGATAATTTTATACAATATATTATAGAAAGAGGTAGGCTTGAAACATTCAAAATTTGAGGGGCTATCTATCTTGAAGATCAACTCTAGGAAAGTATATTTAAGTGAAACCATACTTTGACGAGTGGAGTGAGATAAATCAACCATGTTTAATGGGTCACTTTCAATAAATTCACAGCATCCTAGGAATAAATTGATTGGAAGTCCATTTGAACCCATGATTTTATATTTTTATAGACATTGTAAGTTACTTTTGAGTTCCTCCTTGGAAATTTATGCTATTAGGATTATTTTTCCTTCCATGTTTATGAATCTTGGAAAGAAGTTGGAAACCTTTAGAATAATATCAATGGTGGCTCTTGATTCTTCTTTAAACATAATGCTAAAGTAATACAAACCTTCTACTGCAATATCTAAGAGTGAAGAAGCTATAGTGGCATCCACCTTCTTAATTCCCCATATCTTTTTGATGTTCTTTCGTTTATTTTCAAAATGTTTTTATTTATTTATTTATTTATTTTCATCCCCAACTTGTGGCCAATTTGCTCGACACTTTATTCACCTTTCCTTTTAATTATCAAGAAAAAATTTCGAGTGTTTGAAAGAATCCCATGCCCCTCACCTTGGTATTAAGGTTCAATTTTTTCCTCAATTTCCTCTAATAACATCTAAGATGTATTCAATTTTTCTTTATTCTAGATATTAGCTAATTTATTTTCTATTTTTAGGGAGGAAGGATCATAAATTTTCCATCTTTCCTTTATCTTCTCCAGAAAGGAGTCCTCCTCCAACTAGGATGGGATTAATTTAAGATGGCCAGGGAGTTTCTTCTAGAGAGGAACTAGTTATAATATGGCAAGGCTATAGCCCAAGTCACCACCTCAAGAGACCCACTACCTAAACTAAAAAATTTTGTCCACGAAATATTTGGAGATAAAAAATCACCTCTTCCTACCTTTTTGCATTCCTCTAGTACTGGTATATTTTTGCAAGGTGGATGTATAACCCCTTGATTGTCACTAATCAAGAAATGAATAAGTTCAAAAAGGGGTTAATATATGCTACACATACAAATATTTCTTACACTCGCAGTGTGAAATTTAATCACACCCATCTCTACCATATCTTAAACCCAACTGAAACCATGATTTGTGTAGGGTATTCTCCCAAAAGAATTGTTTATTTGTATAAGGTCCATACACATTGATGCAAATGATCTCCTTGGATAAATATATAGAAATAAAATATGTCCAAGGCTTAAGGGAAAGGCCCATGAATTTGTAAGGGCCAAATATTCCCTTTCCCATGCCTTGATAAGGCCCCTTGATCTTCCATGTCCATTTATAGAAGAAAAATACCAACCTTTCAAAAGGGGATATATGAATTTGGTTTCTCTCACAATGAAATATAGTTTCTGGCATGAAAAGTATTAATGAGTTGAGAGTATCCACCAATCTCTTAATGGACAATTTTTTGGAGGAATTAGCCAACCCTTTGTAATTAAAAGAGAGAACAATCATGAGGAGACCCCTTAAGGGTATTTTTCTGTAAAGGCCCCTAGAATGGAATGTTGTTTTCAATTATTTATTCTTTGAGGAGTCTTTTTGTCACTATATTATATATCCCCTAGATCCCCTTGAATACCGCCCAATAATTTAGGGGCTCCATTAGACTTTGAGTGCATATTGTATTTAAATCCTTGAGAAGGCTTATAATCAGTCTGAAAGTTTAATATTGCAGAAGGCACAAAATGAGGGTCACAAGGCTCAAAGGTAGAATAATTATCAATATCTTGATTTACATGATGGAGAGGAATGATAATTGTGTGTTGGGGAGCCAAAATACTACAGATACTGTATTTCTAAGACATTCCTTAGGAGATTGGGTAACTTTTTCAAGGAAGAAAAATGTATTTTGTCTACAATAAGAAATGGAATAAGGGGAGGGAACGAGATATGTTTACTTAAGCATTCCATGCCTTTCTACTCCATATCTTAGGAGTCACCCATATTCTCCTAAGAACTTTCTATCATATTTGAAGTTGATTGGTTGTAAATTATCTTTGAGTTCTTCTCCTTTCAATCTAGGGATGAAGTATATTATGGAGGGGCCTCCTCTATTCTAATTTCTCTTAGAAGCCAAATATTTATACTAGTAGGGAGAGACAATTCTTTCTCTAAATGGCCATAAGATGCACAATGTATGCACTTGAAGGGAAGCCCCTATTAATCCAAACCCTTGAAAAAAATATGTCTCCCCTTGTTTATAGTAATGGAGTTTGTTAAATTGTTTGATAAATTTAGGACAAAAAGAATACATTTCATTCACATATATCCTATAGTATGCAATAAATTTACCACTTCATAGATGAATCCCAAAAAATCCCCAATCTATGTGAACATACTGTATGACCACATGATCAAACACAAACCAGGGTGTTGTTGATCCATTTTTTTTACCAGTATAGTATGATATAGAATATATTTTACACTTTTCTTAGGCTACTTTTCTCTCTTCTCTTACATCAAAAAAATTCCAAGTACTTAGTCATTTTCCAAAATGAATATGTGGAGATGCATAATAATTCTTAAACTCTCTTTTAATTACCCAGGTCTACAACCCCGTAATCACCAAAACACTTTAATTTTTTCCTTTTGTATTCTCTTTTGAGAATTAATCAATTTCAAGCGATGTCGATGCAGAGATACTTCCCATCCATTAACTCTTTTTAGGTCTCTACCTCCACAAGTCCACAGGTCTTCATTCACTTTCCACTTTTGATTTATTTTCATATTTATTTATATTTATCATTACAGAGCAAATTTCCTTACTCCGCATCACGTTTCCATTGCTAGTTGTTATGCGCATTCAGACATATGAATGTCTTCATTTCTCCCAACACTTAACCATATTATCAATTTCAATGTGGCCATTGTCACCCTTTCCCGAAGATTGTTTCACAAGAATTTATGTCCACAACTCCATAACTCCAAAAATCTATGTTATATTCTTTGAATTTTTCCATACATCATTTTATGCCTCCATACTTAACACTTTTCATCCATAATACCATAACATCGCCTTTTACCATTAAATTAATTACCCCTTCCACACCATCATCCACTTGTAAAATCATAATGTGATTATTAATGCACAGCTAATAAATTAAGGGTCGCAATAAATCCAAGTCCCACGAAAATTGATTAAGTTTAAAGCATGATCTATGGTTGATTGTGTTAACAAGGAAGTATGTAGTGGGAATTTAAATAAAATAAAAATTCCAACCTTTAAGTATCGACAATAGCACCACCTTTCTAAAAAGAAGAGAGGATCTCAAGTAAGAAGAATGAAATATTTTTTGGAGATACATTGAACACACTAGGTCATGAAGATCAACAGTTCCAATAGTCTAGAGCATACAAGTACTATAATCTTCATCCAACTAAGAAGAAGACACACCTAATATGGACCTCAGGAATAGAATTGGTAAGATGTGTTCCAAAAGTAACTGATATCAAAGAGATTATTCAATGGTGTGTATATAAATTTGTTTCTGAATGAAGAATAATTCAAATGGAAGGTCATCAACCCATTTCTCTAGCTCCTTCAACATTTTCTAAAATGTTATGACTCCCTCCACCAACTATGTGATTTAAGAGTGAGGAAGCTGATGAATTTTTGAAGTAGCATAAGGGAGGGAACATATTGCTGAGAAACTATTTGGAAACTCCAACCTATAGTGTTGGTACTTCTATAGTTGAGGTAAATTTGATAAAATACCCATACATATAATTTTCTTGGTTATTTGCTTAAATTCATGGTTTCAAAACTACTATGTTCATAACAATAAATGTTATATATTATATGCATTATGCCCTCAATTAAAATACTATCATCAATTGGGGTTATCTTATCTCAAATGGGATTTATTTCCAACTAAATAACCTCAAAAATACCCATAAATTATATATGGCTTCTCACCTCATTTTCCCCATTGCTTATCGCCATGCTTTTGAATATTTTCTTGGGGAAAACATGTGGATTTTAATCTAGAACCATTTTATGCATGACATTCAATTTTATACAGACATAAAGGCCAATACATTTTCTACCTAGTTCACAACAATTTCATCTTAGATTTAAATTTATGGTTAATATTCGAACATAGCACATCAAGGCTAGCCTTAGAGGTAACTTCGTTCCTTATTGGAAAAGGGATTTATGAGTTGTCTGAAGAATTCACTGTAATTGGAATATTTGGTAGTAAGGAGAAGATTTTCCTTTTACCATTTTATACATCAGATAAACTCTTTTTTGGAGAAGTATGCAAGAAATAGAAAACTTGGGCCTGTTTCTTCAATGAAAAAAGGAAAAGACAATTTATACCCCTACCATGGAAAATTTTGGATTGCATTGTTAAACATATAAATGACTTGAATGACTTGGCGGGACATCATTAACATATGGGTTTAGACAAAGAAAAACCTGTTGAAGGCTTTGATCCAGATAACAAATTCAATACGCATATGTAGTTAGTGGGTTATTCTTCACACTTCATCAGAGATGAACGATTTCAAGAAGGTGTCAAAGATAATTTGGATCTTCAGTAACATGAAAGAGAAAAATAAAATGAAAACCCTAACTGATCGACAATGTATCAAAGAAGCAGTCTATCTAGAATGAAGAGAAAAACCAGTGGAATGGATACCAAAAAAACACTAGTTGGAGGATTAGACAACGATGGAAATAAAAACCCACCAAGGAAAAGCCTTGAGAAAACACATGTTGCATATACTCCTATAAAAAGAAAAAGAAATGTATCATCAGTGGAAATAAACACATCAGAATTCTAGGAAAGGCCCCGTGTGATGGACATGGACAAGATCATTGAAGAACCTGATTGGTTTGCGTAAAGGATGTTAGAGACAAAAGAAATAGTTGATTATGTTATGACTTAGGATCCTGAAATATCTGAACATGAATTTGTCACTCTATAACATGTGTCTTACAATAGTGAAACAAAAAATTATTGCTATAAAAGGTTAAAACCAAGAATAAGAAGTCATCTAAGTGATGGAAATATTTGATTGACTTGGATGGAGTAGCACCATCTAAAATTGCATACTTTTATGGAGATATTGGAGATTCATTAAAACAATCAATTGAAAAAATGGAAAGAGAGAATTTGGAACTAAAGACAAGGGTAAACGAATTATAATTTTCTTTGGTACCAACACCATTGTTTCCAGAACGTTTAAGTTCTATGCAACCTATACTTGAATTGGAGGATATCATAGAAAGTAGTTCAAAATACAAAGGTTTATCAAATTTATTGCAGGCTGTAAGAAAATATGTTGGTGATTGCATATAAAAAATGATTGATATCGTTCAGGAAATTTGGGAGTTGTCCCAAAGTATTGCTAGTTTTTCCTCCATAATAGAAAATTTCAAAGAATATATGCAGGAATATTTAGAAAATGGTGAAGGATTTTTCAAGGAAGTCGTAAAACAATTTTCAGCAAAAGTCTCAATTTCAAATGAAGACTGAAGAAAGGAAAAAAATATTCATTCTCATTACTGTATGAAGCAACTTAATGCATGTTGGTTAAGGAGAATTAAATAGTTAAGAGAAATGATAAATGAAACTGATACCCTAAGGAATAGATAGAGTGATATATTTATTAAACTTTTTAGTTTTACCAAGGAATTAAATGGTCCTAATTTATTGATGGATACCATGATCTCAACCAAAGAAGATTTAAGGGGACAACATAAAGCACTAAAAGTTTCTTGGTCTAACGAATTTTCCAAAACCACAAAATTTTCTGAGGATGAAGTTGAAATATGGTTAGTTCGGTATATTAACATAAATGATAAGGTGGACACCACATTGCATCAATGAGAGCTATATTTAAGGAAATTTGGAAGTCAACTATTTGATATTAAAACTAAACATGAAATTACCATGGCACCTTTAAGAGAATACATTGAGGAGGTGTTTAAAAAGGAATTAATCGAAGTTAATGAACCAAATAATAAAGAAATAATTAGAGAAATTATGCCACCTCAAAAACAACATGTACCTATAAAGGATCCAACCACATGCATGTAAAAGAATATGTTTTTCTCCATTATAGTGAGTCGAACATAAACTCTATCCTTTAATTTTTTTCTTCAGTCCATTTTCTGCTACAATCATTTGTCATCTTACCTTTATATTCTTGGTATTCTATGGGATTTAGAATGATTCTTGGTTTTTATTCTTTCAATATTCCAACTATTTTCATTTTATGGTCCATGAGAGCCAATATCAGTCCTGTTTGAAGGGAGAATGCATTTTTACTTTCTTTAAAGATATTTCTTTTTGTATTTAAAGACTCTTTATTATTTTTTAGACTCGAAAAGAGCTAGTTGGGATATTACATTATTGTACTCTCAAAGACTTTGATACAATGATTGAGTTACCAAACGTTTTATCTCTCATAATATTTTTGGTGCTTTATGGAATGATAATTTAAATCTCTCTTTTTATTTGTGGTTCATTCCATGTTCTCTCTATTTTTTGTATGGTTAAATGTTCTGATGAATGTTCTTATGGATATATCAATTCTTTATATTTTGTATGCATCTTATCTATTCACATTGTAAATAGTGTACATATGAGACTCTTTTAAAATACACGTGGTCCCAAAATTTCAAGTGTTGTTTTCCTTGAATGTGAATGTAAATATTAAGTCTTGTCTTTCTCAAAATTTTATTTTGTTTCATTTTATTTTATTGGAATCATAAGAACAAGAGGAGTACAACCTCTCTAAAATCACACATGGATTCATATCCTCTTGAGTTTGAACTTAAAATCATAGAAAAATCTTTTAGATCAACACGTGTCTGACCCATATAGGGACCAACACTAATTGTTCAGAATTTGCATTGAACTCAACTTTCCATTTCTGTAAAAAGATGGTTTTATATCTCCAGTTCCACCTTGATAGATGAATTTTACTGGCATCCTCGATCTCAGTCCTCTTTGAAGGGAGAATGCATTTTTAGTTTCTTTAAAGACATTTATTTTTGTATTTAAAGACTCTTTATTATTTTTTAGACTCCAAGAGAGATACTTGGGAAATTACATTACTGTATTCTTGGTGTAGACCCATTGGCCCTCGGGACCGAGATCCGCTCATAGGATCATTCTTTAACCCCTCCGAGCTGGATTGACTCTTTTGATTCCTCGCTGGAATATCAATTTGATAGATCCACAGGTCCTTTTCACAATCTCACAATCTCGCGAGTTCGCGAGTCGTGACTCTCGACTCTTCCTTCTCAAATCCACGATACCTGAGATCGTGAAATGTGTATTGCCCTTTCTTCCGTCAGCACCGTTCTTGCGTGACCACCGGCTAGGCTAAACGCTAGCACTTCTCGCCTCTCGTGCCTTCGCGAGTTCAAACGTCGAGCCTTGGCACCTTTCTTTCCTGAACCCCCGAGAGGCGATATTGACGTTTCTCCTCTTGTTCTCGCTACTCACAACTTCGTGAGTCGAAGGCTCAAGCTTTCGTTTCCTTATCTCCCAAGTCCCCAAGACGTGAGAGGTCAACGGGGTGTTGACTCCTCCAAATGTGTGATGTGTGTCCATCGGTCTACTTCCTAGGCCCACTATGCAGTTTTGTCGTGTGTCCCCTCTGTGCCTCAGCTCTCAACACTTCCTGATCCAATGGTCCTCCTGTGATCTTGGATCCGACGGCTATCCACGCTCCTCGCGATTTTACCTCTCGCGACTTGGAGCACCTGATCTTTGGGCTCTCACCCTGTGAACCCCCGAGTTTGTGAGATCCCTAGATCTCTGCCACCTATCCTCCTCCTAACAGACGGCTGTAATTTTCTCATAGTTTCGCGACTTCATAACTTTTGGGACAAGAGTCTCGACCTCTTACCCTTCGATATGTCGAAATGCAAAATTTTGACACGTCATCAATGTAGGTCCCACCAAGAACTTCCCACCTTTCTGAATTTTGGACTTCGCGACTTCGTGAATCTAGATGCTGTACTCTCGGATCTTTGACTCATGAAACTCCGAAATGATCAACAAAGGCTTGACCTCCGTGTTGGCGAGTACACCAGCTGTCCACTCTCAAATGGACGGTCCTGATCCACTTGGCAGATTTTCCACTCACGCAGTTGAATGACTTCCTCTTCTGACCTCCAATCTCTAAATCCCCGATACGTGTGATTTTGCGACACGTGTCCTTCAAATCAGGCGACTCAGATTTCTTCACTATTTCAGGACTTGGCCTTTCGCGATCTTATGCGTGAGGTCTAACCCTCGTATAACTCTTGACAGATCTAACGACTGTCGGTGATTCTGAATGAGATCAAAAGGCTCAAAATCTCTTCGGCTCTTGCACTCCTCCTCTTGCTTTGGCACTTTTCATCCCGGACTTGGAAGAATTTCAATTTCTCGAAGGCCTTGACCTTCGCTCCTTTTCCTCTACGAGCTCTGTGACTTGAGTCCTCGCCTGTGCGTATAAAAACACTGTCCCTCCTGAGCTTTGGGAAATTTTAACTCTTTCAGAGAGTTCTTTGGCCTCTACACTCCTTCCAGCTGTGGCTCTATGCACCATAAAAAGCACTATTCCTCCTGAGCATGCGCTTCCTTCCGCTACTTGGAAGATTTCTCCATGGTTAAAGGCCTCGACCTTTACCTTGCTTCGACGAGCTCTTGGACTTAAGTGTCACCTGCGTTCACAATGGCGTCGTCCCTCCTGAGCTTCTGTCCTCAAATCCTCAAAGGATTCTTCGGCTTCTGTGCTTCTTACAGAACCTTTGTGCACATAAGGTGTTATCCATCCTGAGCTTTCCTATAGCTTCAACCTCCAAGGAAACTCATCCTTTTTTCCCTTTCTTCCTTAGATGGAGATTTCAGATGCCCTCATGGCTATCCTTCTACTCAAACAACTTATTTCTAAGTACTCAGGGTGTTTAGTAACCCTGCGAAGATCCTTCAGTGGTGTTGGACACACCTACCACACTTAGAGGGGGGGGTGAATGAGTGTGGGGCTCTTTTTTCCAAAACTTCCCTCTTGGACAAAAACTCATCAATTAACATTCAACATTTATTCATTACCCATTGTTGTCATTTATAACCAGTTATATGTGAGCACATATCAACAAAATATATCAACAATATATCATCAACAAGTCATCACCACAATGAACACAAAGAACACAAGATGTATGTACAATTTTCTTTTTATTACAGACTACAATCCTTGGGGTTTATCTGCAACAACTGAATAGAGTACAACTCTACAAGAGCACCATCTCTATATGCAAGACTCAGCTTACATTCTCAGCACCAACTAATATGAGGAAACAATCCTCAATAGATATCAATATGTACCATAAACAAGAGCATCAACCATGCACCAACCAGTGCCAAACAACCTGTAATCAACCTGTACCATAAACAAGTGCATCCAACCATGTACCAAGTATATACCAATCATGTTTCAACTACTCATCAACAATGAATCATCAATATATACCAACATCATCAACTATACACCTCATGTGTGTGCCAACTCACCAACTACTTGTCTCAACCATGACTAGTTTTGGATTACTCGACAACCCTAACTTGAAATAATCATAACTTTGTACCTATACTGAATAAAGATCTGAAACTGATACAAAATGTTCTTTAGTGTTTTTTATGCAATTCCTCCAATTGGAACTACTTGGAACCTCTCAGAAAAGGAGTTATAGCAAAAATGGCATACCTTGCTGAATTCAGGCTTATTCTAGAGAGCGACCTTGTAGAGCGTTCCCCGTACAAAATATTTGATGAATAGATATGAAACTATTACAGAGAATACTATAGACTATAATATAACCAACACAATTGGTCTCACTGAATTTGGATATGTTATGAAGAATTTATGACGTTTTTACCCAAAACACCTGATTTTGACTAGTTTCAGGACTAGCCACAAACCCTATTTTCCACGGAGTGTAACTCCAAAAATACACCGATCCACAAGATGAATTTTTAACCACATATACTTGTCTATGTTTTCTCACTTTCATAGAAATTTCAGGATCTAAATCATTATAGAAAAAAAGTTATAGCGAAAAATGGTGAGATGACCTGTAAATAACATACCTTAGAAAGCACCATCAAAAGAATTTATCCTTCCTTGCATTTTGGCCTTCTTTTCTTCACTTTCCTCAGTACTTCGGCTTAGATATCCTTGGTTACCTCAGTCACTTATAGATCTTCAATATCCTCAAGTGTTCCAGACCAAAAATGCTCAAGAAGCTCTCATAAGAAGCTCTCCATCAATACTCCAAAATATATTCCCACAAGAAGCTCTCCATTGATCCACAAAAAGGACGATCTACAAGAGACCATTGCTATCTTATTTATACTTTCATCCTTTAGGTAACTTAACCCATTTTTAGGTCACTTAACCCAGTTCTAGGTCACTTAACCTATTTTCCTTAT
>CBVK0100228629.1:0-24509 GCA_900067695.1 Picea abies
CAAAGAAGGAGCTTGATGATTTGGAGGAAATTGAATGAAGAACATGTTCATGAACCAATGAATCTATGCATCTTTTGTGTGTTCTAGATGCAAGAGGTACATGAAAAATACCCTATGAATAGCAGCCAATAAGGAAAATTGCTAAAAAAGGTGAGGAAACCACCAATATGGCTAATGGAATCCAAGAAACTGCACGAATCCTGATGTGTGAATATATTTATTTCCATAGAACAAAAGGGAAACCACCCAGTCAATGACCAATGATGAAATGTTGACTGATGGGTTCAAGGTTACCTACCAATGATGAAAGTAGGACCAGGGTGCACAATAGGACTACAACTTCATGTAAATTTGAGACAAACTGAGGGTATGGCCGACATGAAAAGTTGAGAGTTCTGAGGAATGGTCGACACAAGTTGATAGACATCCTTTGAACAAGAGCAAGACATATGGAAGACTTTGGCAGCATAGACTCAATGATGGAACCTTGAGATGCAGAAGGCATCAATCAAACTCTCCATAGGGACTAGAAGAGTAACCAGTCAGAGGAGTAAACTCTAGGTAATGATCTCAACTTCCTAAGGTCATGCTAAACCCAAAATTTTGATGACATGTGGACCCAAAAATTTTGTGCTCTGTTAAAAGGAAAACTGACTACTACCAATATAAGATAATATTATTTTCCCGTCCATATTTTTTTGTTTTTTCATATTCAAATGAATTCTATGATATAGAGGAGGAAACAAGTGTCGCAAGTAAAAAACTAGTTCCAGCAATGGAACATACCTATGTTCAATGCAAGGAGGTGAATGCGGGATATGGACACTTGGGGGAATTTTTCCTCTTGGTTATAGGGTGTCAATATGAAAAGGATATAAACAAGTCTCTACTTGAATGATGATACAAACTACTGAGGTGAATGGATTATAACGCAAAAGTGAGAACCGACAATAGGCTCAATACTGCAAGCAAGAGAATGAGATGAAATTACAACTTAACGCAAAAAAATGTCTTTTTTCCTAATCCTAGTATACTTGGTTTGAAAAAGGGGTAAACTTTTACCAAATGGATGTCCTTTGAAATCCAATTTACAGGTGTGAGAAAGACAAGTTCACTTGACAATAGTTTCTCTTTTTGAGAGAGTCGGAAAAGAGCTTAAATAATACTTTTTGGGAGTCCTCTAGGTATAGGTCAGCATGTTTATGAGTAAGAAATGAAGTTTAAACATAAATTCATGTATTATCTATAAGGGACTCCCGACCCCATGAACAAAAATATCTGCATGGGCACTTCTAGTTATAGATAGAAGGTTTTTTGTTGCTATTAAATGGGTTCGTACCTAAGGAAAATGAGTTGTAGTCATAGGATGATGCAAGTTTGTATGATGGATTGGGAACCTATCCTATATGTTGGGTGGAAAAAATACATGTTCAAAGTTACAAACGGGCAACATGGCACTGAAAGAATGCAATAATCCCAGGATAAAACCACCAAAACCAACTCCATCCACTGTCATCTTAGTCCATTAGGCCAAAATATTGTATGAAACTATGTAAAGTGGGTAAATATTTTCTATAAATAGTAAAACAAAAATCAATTTTACTATACCATTTGTATTTTTTACCCAAATAGTGTATTTTGGACCAAATTTCCTTCGAATTTAAACTGATGATTATGGGAGCTACGAGCGACGGAATCGACAATTGTCTAGTGGATTAAATTTTTTAACTAGGCCTCTTTTTTTAAGTTATTTAGGGTACAACCTACAAACTAAGATGTATGCAGGCTATAGATAATCATGTCACATATACACATACCTATACATGATTTTTTTCAAAATAACCAATGTATAAGAATCCATATGGGCGACTATGTATACTGCATATCTCGTACATGTTCGTGGACAAGGTTTTTTAAATGTTGCTAACTCAAAAAAGGTTTTAATCTTGCAGGATGGTGCTATACTGGAGAGAAAGAGAACATGAAGAGGTGGATGTTGCAGTGGAGAGAGGTACAGAGGCCTAGATGGCCTTAAAATGATGTGGGCTATACAAGTTTTTGGCTCTCAAATTTATGAGGGCTCAAGTGAGACTGCTTAAGCTACTTATCAACTACTGGGATCTGGATATTGAGACCTTCAACCTTGATGGACAACCATTGAGGATTGAAGTTAAGGACATATACTTCTCGATTGGATTGTCATATCAGAGTGAGGTGGTAAACCTTTAAGACCGGGGAGCTCAGAGTGTCATGAACATGGAGGATTACATAACCACTCATTACATTGAAGGGACCAAGAAGGTAGGGATCCAACTCCCAATCAAAACGACCAACAATCTAAGGCTCAATATTGTTTTCCTAGTGTTGACATGGATCACAGGTTCAACCTATTTGCACCAAGAATCGAGGCCACTTATGTTCTATTCAGTGGAGTTCCTGTGACCCACAGTTTATGACTGGCGCACCTCACTACTGACCAACCTAAAGAGTCAGTTGATAGACTAAAAATTGGGTAGAAAGAGGAACTTAGGATTCACATCTATCCTTTGTATCTTTTTCTTCGAGTGGGTTCCAAGCTTCAACCCTAGAGTTGATATTGTTTCGCACGGACCTCGTGATCCAACCATGGCACTGTGGATTGAGGTGATGAGGTGGAAGTGGGGTGGTAGGGTGCCAACACCCTACAACAATGAGTTTTTCTTCTAGTGGAGTCGACAGGTGATGTCTCTAGAGGACTACCCTTGTGCATGGATTGACTTTAGAGGAGATCTGAACATGTCGTTACCACCAGGTTCCACCTACAGAGACATAGGTATGTCAAATTTTTTGAATAATTCATTTCTTTTGTAATTTTGCATAAGAAAGAAAAAATATTTTTGGATGATGTCAAGTAATAACTTAAACCTGTGTGTGACAGAGACGTGGGTCCGCGACGACTAGAGGGATTTCCATGAGACTGGAGGAGGCACCAGGAAGATGAGCCAGTGGGAGGGGATACACATAGAGTTCTTCACAATGTTCAAGACAAGCTGTCTTGTTTTGACGCAGAGGATTCCCATGGTTTAGGTGGAGGATTTGTTGGAGGCGATGCAGTGGCAGGTGGTAGGTGTTCTCCATACTTGGGTATGATTGTTTCAGCGTCTCTCAAATGCCATAGTATGCTATCATGACACTCATCTAGTGCCACAGGCATAGATGTTGTGACTATTGTATGATCAACCACATATGTATTTAAAGGGTGTTAGCCCCAATTTTGCCTTATAACATCATATGTTTTGGAGAGATGAAATATATATAGAAACATTGATATTCAACTTTACTTATATTACAATGTGTATATTGATGGAAGTGTTTTATTTTATTTAGTTATGTGACAAATGCCAATCTAAAACAAAATCAGCATATGCATTGGATACATAATTAGAACTTCTAGGTATGTGATGATAAGTAATAAAATCAAAATGTCATTCTAAAATTTGTACCTGTATGAATCATCGAAGTAGACAAGGGTCACGGACCCGGTAACTTTCATCCAAATGAAATACTACTAACTGGGAGTCCACGCGAGCTTCTAAAGAGTGACTACCATGTGAAATTACATCTTGAAAAAGTTCTATAGTGGCGCTATATTCGGACACATTATTCATGGATGGCCCTAGGCATATGCCACCTAAAGACACCAGTAGACCCTCGGGTGAGTAAACCACCCAAGCGGTGGAAGCCAAGTTTCGTGTATGATGACTGGCTCCGTCTGTGAATCCTAAGTATATCGAAGACTCCGTTGACATCTTCCAACCAAGGGGAAACTCAATAAGAAATCTCAAGATGAAAATAAAGGGAAAATATATATACACTGATGGGTGTTCTATATGGACTAAAAACACACTAAAAACCCTCAATTAAATTGTCAACCCGGGGTAAGTAAAATTAGAGTTGTAGAAAAATATATGCAAAAGGTAGAAGGTTGGTAGGAGTATAGTCTAACTAAGGAAGGTAGCTATCTAAGGATAATCTACTCAAGAAACAAGGGAAAACTTGATAAGAAAGCTGAAGATAAAAAAGAGGGGAAAGATATATACAATAAAATACATTAGTATACAAATATTTACACCCAATATTGGGGCTCAAGCATAATATCTTTTCAAACAGAGCCTATTCTTGGGCTTATATAACATGTTCCCTTCATAATCTTCTAAATCATAGGCTCTTGTTTCTAGGACATGCCACATGATATAGGAACCATGCCACATGGGTTTGAACTTGCCTTCCCTTAGTGGTTCTCTGGCTTGATTGTATAGGAGGACCAAGTCACCCTCAACATAGTGCCAAGGACAAAAAGACTTATCATATTGGACCTTGCCACGTATTTTATTCACTACGATAGCTGTGGAGACATCTCGACGCTGCTCATATATACTCTCGAGGTGTACGAGGTGTTTTTCGATATCGGAAGTGTTAGGTAGGAGAGAAACTGCCATTCAAAGAGAAGGGATTTCACATTCAATAGGTAAGATTAACTCCACACTGTGTACCAACTCTACAAAAACCAGTGATTTTTTGGACTTCGCAGAAGCAAAATTGAGATCCAATTCTTGTAGAATGACAACCCATTTATTGTACTTTCCCCCATTGATACACCTCGTAAGGATGTATTGAAATGGATTGACATCACCAATCACAGTAGTTTTTCAAAGAAATATATAGTGTTGTAATCGTTGAACTGTGTGAACGACAACCAAAGCTAGATTTTCAACATGAGAATACTTGAGTTTATGTGAACGACAACCAAAGCTAGATTTTCAACATGAGAATACTTGAGTTTAGGGTCGACTAAGTTTTGACTAAGATAGTAAATGACGTGCTCACGAAGCTGGTCATCCTCCTGAACCAACACCGTACCAATCGTTTCCTCAGATGTGGTGACATAAAGAAAGTAATCTCTAACATAGTCTGGAGACTTCAGTAGAGGCATCGATACCAAGGCTTTCTTCAAAGCATCAAAGGATTCATGGGCTCTTTCATCCTAGATAAAAGGAGTTTCCTTATTTAGGAGATGCATGAAACCCTTAGTAATATTCACATAGTTCACTATAAACTGTCGTAAAAAGTTATCTTTCCCCTGTAAACATTGAAGTTGATGAATAGTGCATGGGGGAGGAAATCGAAGTATTACCTCAACCTTTAACAAATATACCATGATCCTAGTATCAGAGACTAAAAATCCTAGAAGTCAACTTAAACTAATGCAAAAGTTCCATTTATGAGGGTTCAAATGGATGTGATAATGGTGACATCTTTCAAAAACTAGTCGAAGGTGTGTAGGATGATCCACTCTCTTATGGGAGTGAGGAGCGAGATCGTTGAGATAGTGTTGTGAGTGAAAAATTCCTCTATGGACTAGAACTTAGGGTTTTATTATGCATGCAGAAAAGACCTAAAGATTCCTACTTTTTACCGTCATCCCGAAAAATTTGGGTTGTTGGTTGGGATGCTGGTAAAAACCATTGCCATGACCAAAATACGGATTTTGCATTTAAGGAGACATCATTGGTGGATTCCCGAAATAGGACGTAGATGGTTGGGTGTGCATTACATTTGAAGGACTTTGGGAAGGGTTTCCCCATGCCGATCCCATGGGAAAAGGTATTTAACCTTGCCCGGGGTTCCACTGGTTGTGAAACGAATTGCCCCAAATCGACATTCCTGATGAGGGAACTGATCCTTGCTAAGAATTCCAAGGTCCTGATGCAAAAGAAGTTCCTGGGTTTTCCCCCTATGCAGGAATAGTACCCTGCATAGGATTAGGTTGGCCATAACTGGGGTTACCCCCAGTCGAGAAAGCGGCTGATGAGAAAGCGTTGTTACCAAATGAAAAAAATAAAGAAAACGGTGTCAACCCTACTGGCATACTATGAGAAGGTGGTCCTTGAATCCCTACTCCATGTGAACTATGGTCTGTGTTTGGCCCAGTGAATTGCTAGTGGGTACCACCGAGTGAAGGGGATGAAGGAGGGATATGACCTCCGTAGTATGGAAACGTGTTAAGGGGAGCTGAAGTGCCCCCCATGGGTCCTTGCAGAGGAGCGTTAGAGCTCCTTGTCCCTAGACCTAAATTTTGTAAAGTGGAGTAGGATAGTACAGGGCTTGTACCTGTGCTACGTATCTTGTATGAGAATGGAGGAGCTATCGCACTCTGTGTGAAAGGAGAAGTGGTCATCGCCAAAGATGGGATCGGACCACTACTCAAGGTAGAGGTAGTCGAGACCATGGTGGATCGAACTGGCGACAGTGGGTTAGGAGGTGGAACACCCCCTGTGGTGATAGCCATAGTGGGAATAGAGGAATTCTCAGAAGAAGTGGCAACATTTGCTTCCATTACTTCCTGCTTTAAAGGTGTCGAAAGGTCCTTTCATAGAGGTTGGTTAGGAGTGGTTTCTTGTGACCCGGTGATGCAGGAGCATCGACAACACATCAAGTGAGCCAATGCATGGAGCAAAAAAGACAGTTGGACAACACCAACACAAATTTTGAAATACTTTGATATTGTTGCACAAACATTAATGTGTTGATTTGATGAAGCGCACTTTGTGTATGGTAATGGACCTTGAGCGGATAAGCTCTCATCCTTAGGTAGATGAGGCATTTATTTTAGTTAATGCTGGTAGATAGGATTTTAATCGTATATTTGATAGCTTAGGAATTTGAGAGGGAAAACGAATATAGACACCCTCCTTTGTACATTGTAACATAATTCTAAATAATTGAAGCAGGAGAGCAGAAGAGCAAGCAGAGAAATTGTATGAAGAACATCCATGTACAGATATTGAATTATTAGAGGAAATCTTTGATTCAATCTCGTGGGTTTGTGTCTATTCTCTGTATGTTGATATTATTCTCATGAATGTTTGCTTTCTGGTCATGCATTTTCTTTGAATATGCGTGCGTGTGACTTCATGTTTTGAAACTGAAGTCTAAAGAAGAGAAAGAGTGAATGAGGTTCAATTGTTTCTCTAACTTGAACCAGAGAATTCCTGCAAGGAGTGCAATTGAATTTGTCCGCAAGGAGTGCGTGACTGCAGGGTTCAGTCAGAGATAGATTTTGTCCTCATCTCTTCGAATGTGCAGATAGGCACAGTGCCATGAAAAGAGTGCGTAGGTTAGTGGAGTCTCAGGGTTGCGATTCTGATCTTGTGGAGGTGCAAGAAGGCTACGGTGTAGGAGCAGAAGAAGTTCGAAGCGTAGAAGGGCGGGAGCCATCGATCGGGATCACAAGGAGTGTGGACCCACTCGTGGATCAGCATATCGGGATTTTGTGAGGTAAGACTCCAACTCTTTGAAGCAGAAGTCGCGATACAGTTAGAAGTGAAGTCCCGACGATTATGTGGATAGTGTGGGCCATGGCAAGGTAATGTGACAGGTGATGTGGGATATCGGTACTTCGGCATCTCAGGCATCGGGAGACGATGGGAATATTGATTGACCTCGCGAGTAGCGAAGTCGCGAGGGTGCTAGATCAGGATTTTCGGCATCTCGACACCTCGTGTATTGGAGGTTGGAAACTCAAGCGCTTGGAATCGCAAGTAGCGAGTAGCGATAGAGCGAAGTCCTGATAGGAAAAAGGGAGGAAGTCAGCAATTGACTGACACGTCGGGTCTCGGGAAGTCGAGAGTATATTGAACATACGTGAACTCGCGAAGCTGCGAAGTTTCAATTCTCCAACAGAAAAAGAGAGGATCCTGCATGAAGTGAACTGTGGGTGCAGATATTCTGATTGGGAGATAGAAGAACCATTGAGTTCTTTGGGCCACGAGTGAGAGAAGTTCCTGGTGAGTGCGATCGTTCTCTGAGTGAGTGTGATTGGCATCAGAGTGGTATCAGAGCGGGAATATCTTTGCTATCTAAAGAAGAGAAGAAGAATTCATCATTCCACCCAGGAGAGAAAGACAGTCACCTAACCCAGAAGACAGGGAGGTGCAGAGAAGAGGTAGACCGGTAGGAAATCCAGAAATGGAGCGACAGATGAGTGATCTCCGAGCAAGGCTTGAGGAGATGGAGACAGCACAAAGGCACGTAGTTGATACTGGGGATCTTAGTGATTCCGAGGTTGAAGAGGAAGCTGGACATGAAGAAGAAGTTACAGCAGAAGATGCATCGACTGAGCAGTTGATAAAAGCCATTACCAGGATGAGTTTGAAGATGAAGATGGATATCCCAGTCTACGAAGGAAGCCTGGATGCAGAAGAGTTGCTAGATTGGATCAAGGCTCTCGATACCTACTTTGATTATGAGGATATCGAAGAGGATAAAAAGGTAAGGCATGATGTCACAAAGTTGAAGGGACATGCAGCATTATGGTGGGATGAGCTACAGGTGGATAGACATTCCAAGGGTAATCAAAAGATTAAAAGTTGGGATCGAATGATTGCTAAGATGAAAGTGAAGTTCATCCCAAGAGACTATCAAATCACTCTGTTCAGGCGGATGCAGAACCTGAGACAGAAACTGATGACAGTCAAGGAATATACTGAAGAGTTCTATCGATTGAACATCAGAGCAGGTCATCGGGAGAGCAATGATGAGAAGGTTGCCAGATATCTGAATGGTCTGAGATATGACATTCAGGATGAGTTAAGCATGGTTACCATTAGGACAGTGGAGGATTCTTACCAAATGGCTTTGAAAGCTGAAGAGAAGCTGAGTCGTAAGCAAGGTCAGTGAGGGCGAGGCAGGAGTCATCCCAGAGGAAAAGTAGTTGCCCAGGAGAAATATCAGAAGCCCAAGGAGGAATGGAAGAAGCCTCAGGGTAAGGTTGAAAGAGGTGGAACCTCACAGATGCAGCCATATGTTGAACAAAGAGGACAGCAAAACGATCAGCGAGGAGAATATGCTGATGCAAACACTCTTCCTCGTACTAGAGGTCGAGGAAGAGGAAGAGGTGGAGTAATCACATGTTTTACATGTGGGAAGAATGGGCACAAGTCATTCGAGTGTCCAGATAAGAAGAAAGATGTTGGAGAAACTCACATCGTTGAAGCACAGAGGAAAGATGCTGAAGCAGAAGGCGCAGAAAGTGGAAGCTTACTTATGATGCGAAAAGTCCTTTTGACACCTGAGAAAGAGGTGCATGAGATTTTAGCTCAAAGGACTAGACTGTTTAGAACAGCCTGTAAAACCAAGGACAAAAAATGCAAGGTCATTGTGGACAGCGGAAGCACAGATAATCTTGTTTCAACCGAGATGGTGGAGAAACTTGAACTGGAGACGACTGATCACCCGAGTCCATACAAAGTATCATGGCTACATAAGGGACATCAGGTGATTGTCACTAAACAATGTTTAGTTGAATTTAAAATTGGAGGATATAATGATAAAGTTCTCAGTGATGTTATCCCCATGGATGTATGTCATTTGTTATTAGGTAGACCATGGCAATATGACCGAAATGTGGTTCATGACGGAAGAATGAACACATATACTTTAGAGAAAGATGGGAGAACCCATATGTTGCTTCCGATAACATATAAAGAAGTGAAATTGGAAGTAAGAAACACCATACTTCTCATGAGTGGGAAGGAACTTCTCACAGAGATGGATAAGAGGGAAGATCCACAATTCTTTGTGGTCAAGAAACCGAGAATTGTCCTGACTAGCACAAGAATGGATGATCTACCAGATGAGATTCAGGAACTACTGGAAGAGTTCGTTGACATTATCATGGACGAATTACCTCATTCGTTGCCACCGATGAGGAGTGTGAGTCATCACATCGATCTCATACCAGGAGCCAGTTTGCTGAACAAGGCTGCGTACAGATTGATGCCACAGGAAAATGAGGAAGTCAAGAGGCAGGAACAGGAGATGCTGGATAAAGGATTGGTCAGGGAAAGCTTGAGTCCGTGTGCCATTCCAGTAGTACTAAGTCCAAAGAAGGATGGAGGCTGGAGGATGTGTACAGACTCCAGAGTGATCAACAAAATTACCATCAGGTACATATTTCCACTGCCAAGAATGGATGATCTGATGGATTGCCTGAGTGGGGCAAATTATTTTTCAAAAATTGATCTGAAGAGTGGATATCACCAGATTCACACAAGGGAAGGTGATGAATGGAAAAAAACATTCAAGAAAAACGAGGGTTTGTACGAATGGATGGTCATGCCTTTTGGTTTGACAAATGCGTCGAGCACATTCATGAGACTGATGAATGAAGTCCTGAGGGAATTCATTGGGAAATTTGTAGTCATATATATGGATGATATATTGATCTACAGTAAGACGAAGGCTGAACATTTGAAACATTTGGCCATTGTGATGAGGAAGCTACAGCAAGAGAAGCTATTGATTAATATGAAGAAATATTCATTTATGCAGACATAGCTCATTTATTTGGGTTTTGTTATTTCAGCGAATGAGTTGAAAATGGATCCGAGTAAAGTGGAAGTGATCAAGAATTGGCCATCACTGAGAAATGTTTTCGAGGTGAGGAGTTTCCATGGATTAGCTAGCTTCTACAGGAAATTCATTAGGAACTTCAGTGGAATTAGCGCAGCAATGATGGACACAATCAAGAAAAGACATAAGTCTTTTCATTGGACAGCAGAGGCTAAGAAGAGCTTCAATCTATTGAAGTGAAAGATCACAGAGTAGCCAGTGTTAGTGTTGCCAGACTTTCAGAAGACATTTCAGGTAAAGTGTGATGCAAGTGGGTATGCCATAGGAGTGGTCTTAAGTCAAGAGGACAGGCCAGTGGCATATTTCAGCGAGAAGCTGGATGAAGCAAAGATGAAATACTCCACGTATGATAAAGATTTTTATGCCATCATACAGGCATTGAAGAAGTGGAGGCATTACTTGATCCCAAAGGAATTTGTATTGTACAGTGATAATCATGCATTGCAGTTTGTGAGTCAACAAGATAAGTTGAACCAGAAGCATGCAAAATGGGTAGAGTATATGCAGAATATCATGGTTGTAATTAAACACATTTCAAGAACTGCTAACAAAGTGGTTGATGCTTTGAGTAGAAAATGTTTGTTGTTGCAGGAGTTTCGAATCAAGACCTTGGGTTTTGAAAATCTCAGGGATATGTATGCAGGAGATGCATATTTCAAAGAAGCGTATGAAGCAGCTGAGAATCCAGTTCTCAGGGATCAGAGTCCATGGATAGATTATATGATCCAGGAGGGGTTGTTGTTCAAAGGCAATCAACTGTGTATTCCAAATTTCTCCATGAGGGAGAACCTATTGAAGGAGAAGCATAGTGGAGGCTTGGCAGGTCATTTTGGCCACGACAAAACATTCGAAAAGCTGAGCGAATCATATTTTTGTCCAGGAATGCGAGCAGAAATCAAACGATTTGTTGACAGATGCAGGATTTGTCAACACTTGAAGGGGATAAAACAGAATGTAGGGTTTTATTAGCCATTGCCCATACCAGACAGACCATGGGAGGCGATCAACATGGATTTTGTATTAGGATTTTCGAGGACGCAGAGAGGGGTTGATTCCATCTTTATGGGGGTGGACAGGTTTTCAAAGATGGCACATTTCATTATGTGCCAGAAGAGCAGTGATGCGATGCACATCACAAATTTTCTTTTCAAAAAGATTATTAGACTCCATGGATTGCCAAGAAGTATAGTATCGGACAGGGATATGAAATTCATACGTCAATTTTGGAGGACGCTATGGAAGAAGCTAGGAACTAACTTAGCATTTAGTTCAGCTTATCATCTATAGACAGATGGGCAGACAGAAGTGACCAACAGAAGTCTGGGAGATTTTTTGAGAATCTTGGTGACAGAGCACCGTAGCAGCTGGGACAACATATTGCCACAGGTGGAGTTCGTGTACAACGATTCGGTGAATTGGAGTACAGGTAAGAGTCCATTTCAGATTGTGTATGGGACTCAACCAAGGGGAGTTTTTGAACTTAGGGAGTCATAACAGACTGCAACTAGAAATGCTAGTGCAAAAGAGTTTGTTGAGGCGATGAAGGAACTTCACGACAAGGTGAAGCAACGATTGATAGACTCAAATCAGGAATACAAGCACAGAGAAGATCAACATCGGAGACAACTTCAGTTCGAGGTTGGTGATCTAGTTCTAGCACACTTGAGGAAGGAAAGGTTCCCAAGGGGAACATATAACAAGCTCAAGATGAAGAAGATTGGACCCTACAAGGTCATAAAGAAATTCAGAGAGAGTGCTTATGAAATTGTGTTGTCGGATGGCATCGGGATATCTCCGATATTTATTGTTTCAAATTTATACCCATACAGGGCTGGAGAATCAGAAACTACAACTGAAGAATCAGTGATCTAGTGGAAGAAGCAACTACCTGTAACAAAAAAGCCACAGATGGAGTGCATACTGGACAAGCAAGTGGGAAAGAAAACCAGTCGTAAGCAGTATTTCGAATACCTGGTCAAATGGAAGAATCACCCAGTGGAATACGCCAGCTGGGAGACTAAAGCAGTGATACAGAAGCATGGACAGACCGTGCACGAACTCATGGATAGGAGCCCATGATTTTTTTCAAGCTGAGGAGTATGATGTAGGAGAATCGACAAAAAATCAACCGAGCTAGCGCATGGAGCAAAAAAGACAGCTGGACAGCGCCAGCACAAATTTTGAAACACTTTGATATTGTTGCACAAACATTAATGTGTTGATTTGATGAAGTGCACTTTGTGTATTGTAATGGACCTTGAGCGGATAAGCTCTCGTCCTTGGGTAGATGAGGCATTTATTTTAGTTAATGCTGGTAGATAGGAATTTAATCGTAGATTTGATAGCTTAGGAATTCGAGAGGGAAAACGAATATAGACACCCTCCTTTGTACATTGTAACATAATTATGAATAATTGAAGTAGGAGAGCAGAAGAGAAAGCAGAGAAATTGTATGAAGAACATCCATGTACAGATATTGAATTAATAGAGGAAAGCTTTGATTCAATATCGTGGGTTTGTGTCTATTCTCTGTATGTTGATATTATGCTCATGAATGTTTGCTTTCTGGTCATGCATTTGCTTTGAATATGCGTGCGTGTGACTTCATGTTTCAAAACTGAAGTCTAAAGAAGAGAAAGAGTGAATGAGGTTCAATTGTTTCTTTACCTTGAACCAGAGAATTCCTACAAGGAGTGCGTGACTACAGGGTTCAGTTAGAGATAGATTTTGTCCTCATCTCTTCAAATGTGCAGATAGGCACAGTGCCGTGCAAAGAGTTCGTAGGTCAGTGGAGTCTCAGGGTTGCGATTCTGAGTAAAAGGATCTAAGGATTTATGTTGCAGGAGTGCGCAGAATCAGACTTCTTCAACACTTAGAAGTTGTCAAATATTTGCCACAAGGAGTGCGTGCAACCATTTCTCATAAAGACTTTAGAAATTGAGAACAATCTCTGGAGAAGTAGACCTTCGAATTCGTCGAAGGATTTAGCAAGGAGGTTGTGCATCAAAGGGTTCGAGTAGGTGCTGAACTTTGCATGTAGGGTGACAAGGTTCGTGGAGGAGCGTCTCGTCATTTTAGGGATTTTTTCAGCAAGAACGGATGGTCAGTAGTCTTCGTGGGGAATCTGCGAGTTACCGTGGGCCACTGGATCTTGTGGAGGTGCAAGAAGGCTACAGTGTAGGAGCGGAAGAAGTTCGAAGCGTAGAAGGGCAAGAGCCATCGATCGGGATCACGAGGAGTGTGGACCCTACTCGTGGATTATCATATCGGGAGTTCGTGAGGTAAGACTCCAACTCTTTGAAGCGGAAGTCGCGATACAACGAGAAGCAAAGTCCCAACGATTGTGTGGATAGTGTGGGCCACAGCAAAGTAATGTGACAGGTGACACAGGATATCGACACTTCGGCATCTCGGGCATCGGGAGACGACGGGAAGATTGATCGACCTCACGAGTAGCGAAGTCGCGAGGGTGCTAGATCACGAGTTTCAGCATCTCGGCACCTCACATATCGGAGGTTGGAAACTGAAGCACTTGGAATCGCAAGTAGTGAGTAGCGATAGACCGAAGTCCCGATAGGACAAAGGGAGGAAGTCAGCAATTGACTGACACGTCGGGTCTCAGGAAGTCGAGAGTATATTGAACATACGTGAACTCATGAAGCCATGAAGTTCCGATTCTCCGACAGAAAAAGAGAGGATCACGTGTGAAGTGAACTGTGGGTGCAAATCTTCCTATTGGGAGATAGAAGAACCATTGAGTTCTTTAGGCCATGAGTGAGAGAAGGTCCTGGTGAGTGTGATCGTGCTCCGATTGAGTGCAGTTGGCATCACCCGGTCACTTCAAAAGACCCTTGTTGTTCTAGATTTTGCCTTAGCAGTGGCGGGGATGGCTCTAGTGTAACTGGCGGTAGAACAAGAAGCCTTCGTGACCAGCGGGGCTTGTGATCCTCCACTGTGTGAGAATATCAAATACACACTATGGATTTATATTCATTCAAAAACAACACACACTAGAAAAAAGTCCCTACAAGATAAAACAAGAAAACACTAAACTAGTTGGAAGAATAGTTACAACAACCAACACTAGAGAAACTTACTAATGCAAGTGAAACTCGAACACAGAGGCACCCTTCAGGTATACTCTAAAAATCATGGCCCGATGTTTGTCCTAGGTACCGCGGTATACCCCCGCAGTCACCTATGTATGTCTCTAAAAAAGATAGGAAACTAAGTTTCCAGCGCATGAATAGTCAGCAGGTGGGTACAATTGACTGTCGGGTAGACCATAATGAGCAGGGTATTGAGCCCAAAAATTGTCAAGGGTATCAAAAGAAAGTGGTCTGGAAGACAACTAAGGACCTCGAATGGATTCGAGGCCCCCGAAGCTCCGTGGAAAATGCAATCGATAGAATCCCAAGGCAAGCCCTCTATATGTGTTCTCCACTACGATTGGTCCAACTTTGGAGGGGTTATATCTACTACCTTTCCATATGCGACCTCATGTTTATCCCTTGTGTTAGAGGGGGGTCCCGGATAAATTTCATGATACCAGACTTTCAACACTCCCTAGATTAGACTCCAATGTTTCATTTAGTGGCCTTGACGAGTTTCCTCTCCAACCTAATTCAAGGCCCTAACCCTAAACTAGTTGGTTGAACCTACCAACATAAAAAGTCTAATTAATTTTAGATTTAGAGTTAGTTTTTATGGCTTGTATTAAGTCAAAGGTTATGATAGTGAAACTAGTGATGTTTTGAGAGACGAAAAGAAAGATAAATAGAAAGATGGAAACAACACACTTCTTGACAACTTCAAATTTTCTCTTTTAAATTATTTAATGAACTTTTCAAAATAAAATTTGCTAAGATCTTTGAACAACAAACTCAAAACTAGATTTTAATTGACTACGAGCTACTTATCATCTAAGTAAACCGTCAATAACTTAAGAAAGAAAAGACTTTTCCTGGTTACTAATGCAAACTGACAACTATTTAACCAAACAAAGAAATAAAAGTTTTTCTTTTTTTTGAATGCTCACAAAGCAAAAGGAAAAATATCAACAAGTAAAGACCACGAAAACTTTTGGCCTAAGCGCAGATCGCAAAGAGTCACTCTAAAAATAACACACAAGCAGATTAAAAAGGACTCTCACACTTGTATAAGAACCCTATAAAAGAAATATTTTGAGGAAAACTTCTTAATGAAAAAGAAGTTATTGCTATGATCAAACCTAAGTTATTGACCTCTATGACAGAGACCCAAAAACCTGAGAGGTATAACCCTTGACAAAGGAAAAGATGACTGCCTCTCCTTAAACAAGGATTTTCTCCTTATGCATGCTATTGATAGTGCAACAGTCAATGTGTGCATGCGAGTTGTGTAAAGTTAGGGCACGTGTGCACGCGTGTAGACCTTATGCAGGCCGCGTGTACTTCTAAAAATATCAAAAAATGAAAAGAGAAGCAATAAGGAACTGGCAGAGACTACTGGTATTGAGGACCAGAAACTCCTGAAGACTCAGAAACTCACTTTGACAGAAAACAAAGAAGAATTCAAAGAAAATTTCATAGATCAAACCAATCTGAGGTGGAACCTAAGCTATAAACTACAAACAACAAAGACTAGAATGAGTTCTATAAAACCCCTCAGAAGGATTACTTATGACAGGGGAGAGGATGATTGCTTCCCTAAAAGAAATTTAATGAAATCATACACGTGAGTGACACTTTCTCAGCTAGCATGTACACATGGGCTATGTGAATGTAGGGAGCAGGTACATGCATGCAGACCTTATACAGGTCGCATGTACCTCTGTGGGTCCCATAAAAATAATGTAGTCAAGCAAAGAAATAGAGATAACTGGTATGGAAGACCAGACTATCTGTTAGCTCAGACTTTTACAGAAACTTTAAAAACAAGGAATGAAACCAGGTTTTAAAAATACCCAAGAAAAAATATTCCTAGAAACCCTAGAGATCCCCAGTATGGTCACCAATTATGTTGTGAGTGGGAAATCCCTCTACGAACTAGAAATTAGGGTTTTATCATGCATGAAGAAAAGACCTAAAGATTCCTACTTTTTACCGTCATACAAAAACCTAATCCCTATTATTCTTAAGAAAATGCGTAGTTAAGAAGATCAAGTGAACATACCTTATTTCCAGCATTTGATATCGATCCCTCTTCACGCTTGGTCTCTCTTTGACTGCAACTCTCCTTCCAAGTCTAACCTACATTCACAAAATACAAGCAAAGAACTCCACATGCATTTGATCTACAGATTAATGGGCTAGAGATTTAATCAACATGTACGCAATAAACAATGAAGACCTCATATCATGGGACGGGAAAAGTACTTCTTTATTATTAACTTCACTAAATAAACTTACAATGATGAAGTCATCCACTGCTCCAAAAACCTGGTCCTGGGCTCCTCTTCAACTGTCCTCCAACTTCTTTGGTCTATCCGTCTCTTTGCACAAGGATGGATAAAGGTTGGGACAAGGGGAATGCTCAATTGGGTATAGTCTCTTTACTATGATTTTCCTTCTTTCAAATGGGACCCTTACTCCTTATTTTATAGGCTAGAGGGATATAAGTATTTGGTCAAATGATTGGCCATGAATGGCCCAAAGGTTTAGTTAAATTTCCCAAATCTATGTGTTCTGTCAGCAACTTTCCTTTTTCTGTGCTTTTCTAGGTACACACGGGTTGTATTGGGGTAGCTAGAGTGTACATGCATGTAGTAAAGGAGTAGGGCATATAGGACTTTATAAAGAGGGTTTTTAAGAAGAGTTTTTCAGTAGTGTTTGGGAAAAGAAGGAGTCTGAGATGGCCTGATTCCAGGTAAGTATGTCTGGTGAAATTTAGGGTTATAACAGATAGGCTTCGACTATATGTTTGAGATTGTGAAATGCGAAGGTAATAGATCGTTGGAAGGTTGCTCTGGAATTCTTAAGGCCAAAAGGCAACTTCTGGTATGCGAAAGTACACCAAGGCAAAATAAATTCCATCTTATGTTGGTTCTTGGGTTTAATATGAATTTGGTTATACCCTGAAAATCCATCCATAAAATAAAAAAAAATTCTTCCCGCAAATTTTTCGAGAATCTGATCAATGAAGGGTGTTAGGAAGTTGTCTTTGGGACAAGCCTTATTCAGGTCATAAAATCCATACATATGTGGATTTTTCCTTGATTTGTATTCATAGGAATGAGATTGGATACCCATTTAGTCAAGGGAACCGGGTAGATAAAGCCAACATTAAGCAGTTTTTCTACCTCTTCTTTAATAGAAGGGGCCTTCTTAGGATTGATAGCTCTATGTCATTGTCGAACAGGCTTAGCATCTAGGTAGGTTTTAATCTCATGTTCGACAATCCAAGGGTATATTCTTGGCATCTCTTCACATGACCAAGCCAACACATCACGAAATTCTTTGAAGAGCTCGGTGTACATCAAAATTTCCTCTAGATAACAATCTACACTGATGTGTACATTATCAACCTTGCCAGGAATACGAGAGATATTGATTGTGATGATAGGGGAGATACTCACCATGTTTTATTTGGAAAAAATGTCATGCGTATCAAATGGAACTACAACGTGACTGATTATCTCTCTCAAGGTAGATCTAAAATCATCTTGTTCAATACTGGAAAGCTCTAGGAGAAAATAAGAGCGATGATGCATATCATCCCATGGAATGTTAGAACCATTCATGGCCTCTATGATAGCTTCATCTAAAGGTAAAGTATCATCGAGGCAGTCATGTGAATAATATGATCAGGTGGCCCATACAGGCTCTAGAAAATCATCCTCCTTGTCTATCTTCAAGGTAATAGGATCCAGATTGATGGAAGAATCAAGAACAACCTGATATGTTATCTCTGTTGCCAATAGTGGCATGGCCATTAAAGTATGTGACTGATATTTACAAGTTGCAATCGAGGAAGGTATGGTCCAAGGATCATTAAAATACAAAGTGCGGAAAGTAACATGCCTCTTTGGCAAAGTATACCTACTATACATGGAGTATATATGATGAACTGGTGCCATGAAGTCAAAGGTACCCATAAGGGATGAATACATTTTGAAATTGATATTCTCAGTTGCTGACAGAGAAATGTTGATCATGGGGATCGACAGTCCAACATATTCATTGTGGCTATCGTACTTAAATGACAAGTGGTCAATTTTCAATATCCTCCCATCGCAAGGAAAGAAAAGATTGTTGTCATAGAATAAGTACAATTTCATCCTAGTAACAAGTTATAGTCGAGGGGTGCATCAACTGCCTCGACATCCACCTCTATCGTCTTCCCATCTAATTGGATTGGAAAGGCAGGAAGAATACCACGAGGGCAGAAGGAACGGCCGTAAAAATAAGTCAACATCATCAAAGAATGAGAATATATAAGACTAGGGATTTTCAACAGACCAGGGACATCACATATGTTGCAACACCTTCATCAACAACAATATGTTTGATGGTATACTTTGAGTAACCCTCGTGGATTTGAAATTCCACATGGTAAGGAAAGAGAGGCTTCACATATGTGACATCAAACTTGATAACTTTAGAGCCACAAGGATCTAAAGCTCCTAATGCAGACAAGAATACATTCCTCTGTGAAGGAAATGTATGGAGTACCTCCAGAGCCGACATCGAACAAGGGTTTGACCCAAATCCTCAACAATAGATTAATTATCGACAACTCTAGCATTAGGATTCTGGGTAGAGAGCTTCATTACTCCTTTCATAATACGAGGTGGGGGCTCTAGTTTTTTTATCTATAAGGGTGTCTCTAGAGGAGGGGGAGACTCTAGAAAATGTACAGTATATGGAGAATTGTAATCAAAAGACTGGGTGGCTACATTAAACTCATATTTAACCATATTGATGCATAGATGGTCACCGTCTTGCCTTGGTGGATTGTGACTCCCAACCTCCACATTTCCAATTTTTGAGAAGCTCAAGGCCATGTGTTGATTATGTGGAAAATGATTAGTCAACATAGTGGGTGGTAGAGATAAAATCCTCACAGCTTCCGCAAGTTTGGGGTATAAGTGTGTAAGGTGGTCATTTGTACAAATATTGCAGTGAAACTTCACCTTTCACCTTTATTTCTTGCCCTCACTAGCATTATTATTTGGCTTCTCATTATAATTGTTTTCCTTGGTTTTATTATTATTCCTCCCACCCTTACTATTGTTCCCACATCCTTTCTTTTTATTCCCTCCTAGTTGCTGGTTAGCATTTGGGTTGGTCGATGATTGCATATATTGTACATTCACCGACTGAGTGGGAGTGGAGGACACAGACGAATTTGGCCCTCCTACATACTGGTTTAGAGACAACTCTTTCAAATGTATTGTCATCGATTCTCCATATTTCACAATGGCAGAGCCTACAATACCATCAGCATGAGGCCCGAGATTTTATCTAGGGTCATATTTTGACCTTGATGCATCTGGAAGAATCTCATATAACATCCCATAATGAGAATATATAAGATCTAACTACTAGGATTTAAAAATTGTTTCTTCCGCAGATGTAACCCCAGATGTCGAAACATCCTTCGAAATATATGGTTGTAGACTTAAGGAACCAATATAGCAAGAATTATGGGGGTATATAGGACTTGTTCAACCTCTTCCATCTATGCCACTCCTGGATGTGATCCAAGATATGGGTGGATTTTCCTTGACTTAAGGTCTATAGAAGTTCTATAGAAGTTCTATGCCATCATCATAATGAACTGACAATTGGAATTGGTTGAGTAAGATTAAAACCATTTGATTAAAAGTTTTGTATGTCTCCCTTGGTAGCTTTATATACCATTTAATGATGACCCCCATTAAGGTGCGTTGAAACAATATTGAATGGATAAAATCTTCGTTAATGGATTTCTAAGATAACCACAGGTGAAAAGTAGTGACATAATCACCACGATCCTCACTAGTCTTGCCTTTGAATTTTGGAATATCCAAAGGAATCTTGGTGGGGACAGGGGGGCATGTCATATCATGACACACAAGGTCATTCATTAAATTATACAAGTTTGGAAGATTGAGAATGGCCAGAAAAGGCAAACGAGGTTGCAGCATCTAGCTCTAAGCTCCCTAGAAATATTGGTGTTGGGGAATAACAACCCATCCAGGGTTCTGGTAAAAACCATGGCCTTGTTTGAGATTGTAAGACTCTCCTTCGAACTAATTCATGAGGGTTTGTTTCGGAACCATTCCAATAGGAATGTTATGATGAGGGTTGTAAAAAATTCCCCTAGCTGGAGTGGCTCCAAGTTGGGAGTTTCCCAAGGCATGAAGTTGACCTCCTCTGGGTGTGAATCTAGAGGAAAAAGGTGGATTTTTCATGCCAAATGTGCTAGTCAAAATTAGTATAGAGGAGGTGGGTGTAAATAATGGACGATAAGAAGTAGCTTGTCTGCTAGGTTAGTTACTCCATCTAAGAGCCTTAGAATTAGGATTAGACTCGGGGTGAAAAGGAGGAAGTCCTCCAACTGTAGGATTCATTTGTTGGATATGAGCACCACCAAACAAAAAATGGAGAATGTGGAGGAGCCATGACCCCAAGTCCAATACTAGTATTTGGAGTGGACGTTGGGATGGAGGATGAAAATTGCAATGTAAAATTTGGCATGCCATAAGAAAAAGGGCTATAGGGAATATGGATGGACTGAATATTGTAGCCCGATGAGTGACAAAGGGACCCTAAAGGGTTTGTGGCTATAGGTTTAGTATTCACTATATGATTGACATGAGTGATGATAGGAACCTTTGGAACTACAAACATTATGGTTGAACGTGTTGAAGGAGTATCATTAACTATAGTAGCTATGGGAGTTGAAGGACTCTCGGTATCTTTCTGACTCGATTCAGTACTCATCCTTGTATGATCACAAGTGTGGTAAGTGGAGGTGTGTGGACCATGTTTGATAACTTTACACATTTTAGAAGGAAAAGACTTAAAACACGGTGATAATTGTAATAAGCGGTGAGACCTGTGGGGAAGTTGGTCTAGATCCACAATGACTCAAGACTCAAGATATAAAAAAAAAAAATCCTAAGGCCAACTAGTAACCAAAGAGAACACCAAAATAAAATAAACAAAAGGCCAACATGCACACAAACAGGATAAAGTGTCTGAAAGGGGCATCCTTCCCTAAAGTAGGTATGCCTTGCCCAAGAGGGGCTTGAGACTCCCTGTAAAACAGCGGAGGTATCAAAATCTGCTATAAGGGCCCTCATGGGATTAACAATGAGTCGGTCAGATCCCCCCGAAGAGGTAATCCTCCATAAAGGTTGTGTGTTTTTAAACCCTTATTTGACCCAGGGTACTTCCAGAATAACCCCTGTAAGTAGTCTATGTGGTACCTATGTCAGGAAACTAAGAAACCATAGTATAACTGATGCGAGGGAGAACAGTTGTAAGTCAGGTCTATCATATGGGAAGGGTATAAAATCTTGAAACCTTGAAAGCATCACCTCTCATAGAGGTAAAGGTACTAGAAATATCCCCATATACGAATAGATCCCCTCAACCAACCTCACGCGACCTCATGCTTAACTATGGTGTAAGCGGAGCCTCCTCACACCACCAATTATACAATCAATTTCACCACTCTGTTAGTCAGACACATATGTTGATTTAATATCCTTGGAGAAGTTTCCTCACAAAATCCTATTCCAAGGCTCTAAATCCTAAGCTAGTTTGTGCACCCTAGAAAATAAAATCGTTTCTAATCAATTTTAAATTATCAATGTTTGTTTTAGTGGCCTTTCTTACTCAAAAAATGTGTGGTAATGAAACTAATAATGTTATGACTCGGCAAGTAAAATAAATGAATATGAATAAAATGAAAAGTCTTAACTTCAATTTCCAATAAATGATAAGCTTTTCAAAATGCAATTTTCAATTTAGTTCTACAATTCCAAATAATATGCAATCTTTGTATACATGTACTAAGATCAATGATAAGGACCTAAAAGATCAAATGCCAACAATCCAGAATTCTTAATATTTATGTGTTTTCAATATTAAAGAATGAAAGTGCAAAGAATGAACAACAACTTGATATAAAGATTCTACTGTATGTAAATAGAGACAAACCAAGTAGGATATCAAGAATAAAACACCCAGCCCAAGATGCAAGGACAATCAAATAAGAAGGATGATGAGAGAGACACCGATGGAAAATTCAATCGAAGAAAGGTTTCATATCATTCCACAGACACTTAATAGTCATAATAGAGACCCAAGAAGACTCAAGAACCATCAAAACCTACCAAGAAAACATCAAACTCAACAACCAAGCAAAACAAGGATGATGTACGCGATTGTTCAGGAAAAACCTGTGTATATATGCTTCTTGTAGAGGTACAACATGCATATGTATGTGACTATCAGGTAAAAACCCGTGTATATGTGTTAAAACATTGCCAGGATAAGGATAAGGATAAGAAACTCAGGCTCAAAATGAAAAAAGGTTTTCAAGTAATCAGATGACAAGAAACTCAATATAAATGAGAGCAATCAAAGGAGAAAAACACTACAAACCATGAAAAGAAGATTCTATCCCCAATATGGTTGTTAATTTTGTTACAAGGAAAATATCTCTATGGATAGGGGTGAACCACAATAGATGGAAATGGCTGCAGAAATCAAATCTAATCTCAGTTATGCTATATAGGAAAATATTATGTTTAAGCAAATATGCTAAAAAGACAATATAAAGAGCCTACCTTATCTAGACGTTCCATGAAGTCCATCGTTGAGCACTTGACTCAAAGTAATACACCTACAACTTGTCCTTGACAAGAAAGAAACAAAATCATATGTTGATAATATATAAAGTTAGCACATTCAATAGCATAATCCATCAACATTCATAACAAATATGCCCATGGAATAACAATTCAAATATTTTCAAGATATTAATTGGACGAGAAAATAGTATTTCTATTAAAATGTAATCAGTAGAAGTGACTGAATTACAAACTTCTATTCCACCATGGTTTGGAATCAAGAAACTAAGTCCCTTCCAGCTGGGCCTCCACCACTTCAATCCTCCACCAAAGGAAAACTCATATAAGAGAGACAATGAGGTTCTCAATCAAGTAGGGAAGATCTTGGGGGATGAACAATGTGTTCATAATTAAAAGGACAAAGGGATGCAGACTCAATATGAAGTGAATAATTTCTCCAAAGTAACTTTTCTATCAAAGTTGAATTCTTCTCCTCCTTTCCATATGATCTGAAATCGGATCCAAAAGACTAATAGGGCTTGAAAAATGCTCAAAAATGAAAGTGCTCGGAATGCGACGAAACCTGTGCCATTGCGTCCATCTCGTCTTCCTGATTCCGATGGAGAAGATATCACGTTCTGTCCGAAATGTCAAATAGGAAAAAAAGGGGATGACTGTACAGTCCGTACAGTTCACATGGCACGTCCGTACAGCTGACGTGGCATCTCCGTACAGTTGACGTGGCAGTTTTAGATTGCAACACGTGGCATCCTGGGATGACGACATGTGGCATCACCAGGAGGCAACATGTGTCAAGCGGATTTGGCCGTTTGGAGATACAGTTGGACCAGTACGGAGGTGACATGTGTCACCACTGACAGGGTGACATGTGGCAGGATGACATCATCAGATGACATGGCAGGCTGACAGAGCGTACGACAGAGATGACGTGGTAGGTGACAGGGCAGTACGACAAACTCGACGTGGCAAGTACGTGGCCAATCAGATTCTGACATGTGTCAGGTTGTGGTTGGTTTTTAAGGCACCACGTGGCCCAGTCACGGGCTGCCACATGGCACCATATGATTGGCTATTGTGTTTGGTTTAAAATGTGGTTTTGGCGTCGTCGGGTGTCGAACCCGCGACCTCCAAGAAGGCAAAGGACCGGTGTATTCGTGCTAACCAACATGGCAACAGGTGGTACTTGTCATGTGATCGGGCGAATATATATTTAAATTAACGAAACATTTGAATCGGCGGGGAAAAGGGCTGGGGCTTAGCCCCAGCCCTC
>CBVK0100228630.1:0-24499 GCA_900067695.1 Picea abies
ATATATATATATTCAACATTGTCTACATTTTACATTTATGGCACCTCGTGCCCAATATACAAAGTGACAGCAAGTGCCCTAACATAAAAATCATCTATATGGTGGCCTAGATACAAAATGGTGGTAGTTCGTCAATCATTTACCACTGCCACCCTCGCCAGCCTCAGGAGCATCCTAGAAATATATCTTTCTTCTCTTTATTGAGGAATAACCTCCAGTGCTTCTAGGCTTGGGCATGCTTCAACACTTTGAAGACTACAAAAAGACAAAATGTTGTTATAAGTTTTTTTCTTCAATGGATTAATAGACATACAAAATTATATTTTGTAATTTAACCTGAGACAGCTCATCGCATATGCTAATATCAATCATGAGAGTCTTACCCTCCTCCGCGACCCCAATCTCTCTGATGCCACCCTACATCAGTTACAATGAACAATTCAAGAAAATAAACAAATATGTGTAAAATCAAATTCATGATACATAAATAATTATCATCAACACATTATCTCACCATGAATATCTTGGGCCTTGATGGAGATTCACTGGAAAATGGAGCATTAGGTTGTAAAACCTACTCCAATACAACCTCTATCATAGCATCCTCAGTATATGGGGTTGATGTAAATGGTGGCTAGTGTGGGTTGCATACAGGTGCATCCATTGTAGATGGATGTGATGGAAGACGTGGTACAGATGGGTGGTATGCGTTTGAATCCAATGAGGATGTGTGAAATAATACATATGTTAGGTTTGTGATAAACCCCCACAGGTTGTACAAGTGATTACAACTCCCTAGGCATGGATAAAGGTAACCCATAAGTAAGGCCCAGGTGCCCAGGGAGTGTAGTAGTACTATATCTAGCAAATATTTTTGCAACTTACATACATATTAATAATATTGAACTATTAGTACCAAATAGTAAAATTCAAAAACATAAACATAAAAAAATTGAGAATTATACAATATTTATGCAGGTGACTTGTACATCCCATATGGACATTCCTCGACATCGCCTAGTCACAAATCCTGTAGAAACACAAGAACATTAAAAATTTGAGGATGCCATAAAATAAAGAAATGATTATGGTGAATTTATCAAATGTGACACATACATGTGTGGGGGGTGCACCCAATGAGCAGGCTTCCTCTACTATTGCATAAATGGTGAGGCTATGAATTGATGCATCCATCGACATAGAGGTTTTACTGCTCAAATATAACAACTAGAAAACAATATACAATAAGAAAACTATATAAATACATAGAATACAAAATAAATATATAAAGATGAATAACATAGAGAGGGTTAATATACTAACTTCCTCCATGAAGATATGTTGTCCAAGGGGATCTATAGGCACATATAATGTATAGCCACAACTCGAGCATTTGTGGAGTTCATATGGACAATTGTTATGTCCATGTACCCTCTCCTCACTGTACTTTGTTGTGTATGTTGAAGCTCTTTAATACCCTTGTTTCCTCCAGTTTGTAAATATAACTATAACTGACCAAGAGACTATGGAGGACTAAATATGTGTGAATGTTTTATTTGATGAACCTTTTTATAAAAGGGTCAATGTGTGACTTTTTTTATATTAATAGAATATGAATTTGAATATGTGTTGCACAACTGTTGAAAGGGGGGGAGTTTGCCAAGATAAACCATGGATGTTATGAGAGATAATGGTGAAGGGAAACCAAGTATGGTTAATATGACCCTCACCTGACTAGTACCTACTGGGTGTAATTTCTCCACAGACCTCTGACCCGGAAATGAATTACCAATCAGGCTGCTAGTTGGAAGGCCATCCTCAAGAATTAATGAGGAGATGGGGTAGGGTACCCATCTGTAAGGATTCTAGGCCTAACCATGAATTAGGATTCATACCCATGCAACCTTGTTGAGGAAGGCAAGAAATGAGGTAATTCAGGGACAAAGATAGATATGCGATAAAGAAGAGTGGAGAAAACACTCTCAAGAAGAGGGCAGTGAACAGACTTCGATTTTGAAGTTGAGAGAAAAAGTTGAGCAGTAAGCTCGGCCTAACTGTAAGAAGCCATGGGAAAGATTTTTATATAAGTTGATAAATGAGGATTACAAGTGACTAAGAAAGTACTCATGTAGACCTCCTTGCTTGGAGTAGAGAAAACCAGACACCCAGTTCCTATGGGAGAAGGAGAGTAACCTTCATCCTCAACTGTTGTGGAGCAAAGAGAAAGAATATCTCTTAGATCATCATGGTCTAGCTCGAGGGTGGCCAATGGTAAATATATTAGGAGTTACTGTGCCTATTCTTGGGAGGAAAAAGGAACCCCTTTCAGTAGTTGCTTCACATTTTCCAATTCTGATAAGTATTGTCATACTTTTCGTATTATATTGGATGTGATGATGAAATGTTTGTGTTTATGAGTCAGTTTCTCAGTATTTGAATAATTGTTAGAAATGCTCTTTGATTTCTATAAACTATTAGATATATGTGATATTGGACTTATCTCAGTTTAACTGCTAGAGAGTCATGGGATGTGAGTCTGCAAGAGATTTTGGGTAGGATCGAATGAAATGTCTAAGTCTTGCAAACCCTGTCAAGTTTACCTTAGTGGGAATGTTAAGTCCGAATTTTGTGGGAGAAGGGAATTTTTTACTTCAAATATTCACCCATCTAACTGAGGGCTCATGCCAATGTCCTTAACTTTGTTGCTGCTAAAGGATTAGGGCTTAGCCCTTAGAATTCCCAAAGTATCCATGTGACCAAGGCCTAGGAACCCTGTTCTAGCCCGAAAGAAGTTAGTCATTTAGGCTTCAGGACTTCGGGACTTGTGACTCCACAATCCTTGAAAGTAGTCGAAGGTCGAAGTCATGAATCGATGAGGATCATCGATCTGTGGATTTAGTATGAATCGCTCTCAATCGTTATATTGGACATAGGAAGGGAGGCGTTAAGTGCTTCAACAAAGTCTTAATTCAGGAGATTTGGAATGGTCTAGCGCCAAAACTCCTGAATGCCATATTTACGAAGTTAATCTGGACCATTGAAACTAGGGGGACACATGTCCATGGATCAACAATTATCCAGGATTCTGGGCATTCGACGATATATGAACATGTGAGTTTTCCCCGAAGCTCTACTAGTCAGAGTGAATCCTGACCATAGACACTATGCACATGTGGTGATAGATCCAGCATGGTCTTGGTGGGGGTAAAGTCAGGATATACATGCCAAACTCCCTAAATTCCAAATTGTTGAAGTAGCCAAGACTATTGGATGGAAGGGCACGTGGAAAACATTCTCATGGTCTAGAGACTTTGTACTCTGGAGGATTTTGGTCGAGGTTTTTCAAAGCATGAAAATCACCGAAGTCATGAACGTCAGATTAAATCTCAACCATTGGTTGAAGAGAAAACATGGTGCAAGATCTAAGATTCTAGAGATTTAGTTCTTTGGGGAATTTTTGTCAAGAGGGTTCGAAAAGTGCCAAATCCTGGAACTGCGAAGTAGCGAGAACCGTATATCCAAAGACTACATGGATCCTTTCTAACTGTGAGATCGAATGGCTGGGAGAGGATCAGTCTATGATAATGGTACATCCTAACATCACTCAAGGAGACGTAGACCCATTTTACATATGCCATGTGTCACCTAGATCTGTGCATCCATAGACCCCATGGACCCATTGGACTGTGACATGTGTCACCCCCTATAGGGGCCACGTGTAAGTTCTATGTTGGCCATATGGAGAAATCTTAGGCTCCTTCACACTTCTCTAGACTAGTGCTCTGAAAGAGTGAATGTGTTAACCCCATGGGACTCCCGAAGCCTGGAGTTTCGGAGTAAATCGTGACCATTGATTGTTGGCCACGGGGTGAAATTTTGAGTTACCTCATAACTCCACCAGTCTGACACTTCGGGGATGTCGTATGAGGGAGTGGGAAATATATCTGAAGTCTCAAAGCCCCTTTCTAACCATAAGATCTTGAAAGATGATGTGGATCGTCGATCCCCTCCATTGTTTGGTGATCCAAGAATTCAGAACTTCGGGAAGAATGTTATACAACACCGTCTGAATCCCTGAAGTATACAAGTTCTGAAGTCCCGAAACCATCGCTAAGAAGATATTTTAGCTCCCAGTTTTAGCCCAAGGTCATGAGGAGGACCCCACTAGATATTTTAAGCACAGACTAAGAGATGTGAGTTTCAGGGAAGTTGTTTAAGAAGTTTTTTGTTAAGTAAGGGACTGAAAATGAACTAGGGAAAGAGGAAATTTGATGTCACATCCCTAGAAATGTTGTTTAGGGGTTGGGTGTGTTACAAATTGGTATCAGTGCATGGAAAAAACACTTGGCCTACTTGGGCTCATGCACGAGTTGCATAAAAATATTATTAGAGAACTTATGGGGTAACACCCTACCTTACCCCTTCTACTGATTGATAGATGTTTTGGAAGCCTGCATTGTAGGTGGATAATGTTTCCAAATAAAGAACTGACTTCACTTTGCAATGATATTTGTTGTTCATAAATGGTTATATTAGTAACTAATAGAAAATGTTTTATCTACACTCAAGCAGTCACTAAACAACAGGAGAACTAAAATGTAAAGGATGGTGGCACATCAAGAGCTGGGGGAGATCTCTCACAATAGAGAGGAAGAATATGATGAAAGGAGGGTGGTGCAAACCCCTCCAAATTTGGCTAAAACTGTAAGAAGCCTCATGGAATAATTATAGAGTTATAATGATAACAATGAAAGGTTCATAAAGGAGAAGGAAAAGAAGACATAAATTAATGTAGTCCTACTAAAAATTCTATCATATATACAAAGGAAACTGCAACATGGTCCATCTGCCAGTCATACATCATACTAAGAAAAATCCAAGTCCACCTGATATACAAAAGCATGGTCCTGAAAGTGGCCACACTAGGAGGAGCACCTCAAAGAAGTCCCAACATGGATCCAAGATACATTCAATGGAAGATTCCTCTGGTGAGGACACTGACAACTCCAAGGAATCTTCTAGTGGAAAAAATAGTTCCCATTCTCAAGCAAGAGGAAAGAAGAGGAAACATTCCAAGAGTCGTGACCCTAAAGAATTCAAGAAATCCAAACCAACCACCTTCGATGGAGAGATTAATAAGGGAGAAGAAGCATAAGTTTGGATACTCATCTTGAAGAAGTACTTCAGATTCCATGACTACTCTGAAAACTTAAAGGCTTGAATAGCCATTTTTAACCTGAATGGGAAATCTTCCATTTGGTGGAAAGACCTTAGGAATGTGAAAGGATTCCATGAGAAGGACTTGTCATGGAAAGAATTTGAGAAATACTTCAAGAAGAAGTATCTGTCAGAAAAGTACTTTGATTGGAAGACCAAGGAGTTCTATGAACTCAATATGGGACAACTCACCATAGATGAGTATATCAACAAATTTCTCGAGTTGATGAGGTATGTTCCATACATAAAATATGAAAAGGTAAAGATGTAGTGATTTATTAGTGGCTTACCTCAGTCTTACCAGGACAGAATTGATTTTGATGAGCAAACAAACTTAGAAGATACTATTCGAAAAGTAAGGTATTGTTATGAGAAATTCAAGAGTAAGACAAAACCTCATGAAGATTAGAAGAAGAAACAAAAATTCGGAATTCAAGAAGAAGGGGTTTAAATCCTCAATATTTAAGATCCCTAGTAAGAGCTACAGGATGAGCCTTCCTACCAAAAGTGTGTATCAAAAAAAATTTCCATCTCAGAGTGGAAAGAAAACATTCAGAGAAGCCCCAAGTAAGACTAAGAGAACAAAGAGAGAAACCTTGAAATGTTGGGGTTGTGGAGAGGAAAATGTGTTGAGGTATTTTCCACATAGGCAACAGAACCCTGGGAGGTTCTAAAATGTCCAAGAGGATATCACGGTCAATGATGTGGCTAAGATCCTGCCACAAATTTATGCATCCTTGGATAATAGACAAGCTAACCACCAATCTTCAGTGGTGGATATGGAAGGTATGATTCCCAACCATATTGTTTCCATTTTAATTGACCCTAGTTCTAATTTGAGTTATGTTGCCCCTCAAAGTGTTGAGAAATTTAAATTGCACCAAGTTAAACATGTTAAATCATGGATGGTACAACTAGCCACTAGAACCAAAACAAAAGTAAACAAATTCCATACCAACATGCCAATTTTTCATGAGTGGGTTGCCTACCAAAGCAAACCTAAACATACTCCCTCTAGGATCTTATGACCTAGTAATTGGCATGGACTAGTTGGATTCCCACAAAACGAAGTTGGATTGTTACAGTAAAACTTTAGAGTGTGAAAATGAAGAAGGAAGGAGGGTAAACCTACAAGGGATTCAAAATCCTGTCTCAGTGAGGCAAATATCATCCCTCCAAGTGAAGAAGTATTGCATAAAGGGATGCCCCTTGTATGCAATACAGGTACTAAAATCTATTGAGAATGACAAACCTAGCCTAGAGAACCATCCCATATTAAAATAATATAATTATGTATTCCCTGAAGAGGTATCAGGTCTACCTCCAAGAAGGGATAATGATTTTTCAATAGAAATTGTACCTGGAGCAATGCCAATGTCTAGAACACTATAACACCACGGGTTTCAGACCCCAATTTTAAATAATGTATTGTTACAATGTTGAGAGGCCTGAGTGCCCAAACAATTATTAAAGGGCCAGTATGCCCAAGACATGTAATGTTTTTTATCATTATTATTAATAACTACATCGATGGATGCTAGATGGACAAGGACTAGAGTTATAAGGGGATATGATTCCACAAGAGAGGGGGCTTAAGGTGCTATATGTTTATTTCCTATTTTAATTACCCTTTTGTACAAGGGAGGGGATTGTTTAAGTGATCTTCTTTGGGAAGGCTAGGAGGTTCTTTATTCCCCACGTAAAATACTTAAACCCATCCGTGGTCTGATTGTAAGGTTGGTCGCTGTCTCGTTCACTCCTCCACTTCTGCATTCGTAACATTATTTCCCTCACGCACTTTCATGCACCCACTTACCCATTCATTGATCCATCCTCACTTGTGTCTTGGCTTGATAAAGGGAAAGTAACTGCTCAATATTATCCATGAGATAGTTGGTTATAGTGGTCGTTGGTGCAATCCGGCCATGACTTGAGGGCCTGCATGTATGAGATGCATTGGCATGTGACTTGTTTTTCTTACAACTGTGAGTTTTGATATTTCCAACATTGATATTCTGGACCAGATGTGTTGGAGCCCTGGAAGGAGAAGGACTACCTAAGGGTCTGCATGGCAGAGAAGGGTGGAGGTCCATTCTCGTGGGTGGTACAGGTTGGGTAAAAGAGAGCTGGGTAATTGGATTGTTGTGGGTGTTGGGAAACCTGTGAGAGCTTGAGAGCTAACTATTTTGGGAACCCAAGTGACGTAAACCCCTAGACCCGCAAGTCGGAATCCACACAAGATCTTTTCTTTTCGGCCCCTGAGAGCTCGATTGGCTATTTTATTTCCCTTTCTGGAAATCAACACCCACAACAAACCTTGAGGAAACTCCTCTTTTAATTTGGGATATCAGATTTCACGATTTTGCGAATCTCGTGGTCAAGCACCTTACTTCTTCGACCTCTGGAACCTGAAATACTAACACTTGGCCTTCCCTGATGTCAATTTCGGATTTTCAACTTTCACGAATTCGGGAGTTGCGATGGCATGCAACTTTGCTCTCGACCCCTGGGGTCCTGAACTTCTGACTTACGATTTACCGAAATGCAAATGTCTTGGCCTTCCCTTTTTCTTTCGCATTTCAAGGTTTTCAACACCGAATTGCGCTTTCACTATCTCCACGGGCTCCCAAACCTTCGAATATCGAAATGCTGAAATGACATCTTCTGAAATCCTTTCCAGATTTCGCATATCGGGAGTTCGATATGCTAAGGATCAAATGCTTTGTCGCCTCTATCTTCCAGTCTCTGAAGTCCTAAAATACCAAAATGGTATTTCTTCTCCTCTGCTTTCACAACCCTTGATAGAAAGTCTTTTGTCCTTCCATGTGTTGCCTTCTCTTTGTTTCGGGTTTTCAGGAATTGGAGATTTTGGAACTCTCAAACCACCTTACATCCTTGCAATCCCTAGTTTCCTGAAATATGATTTTTTTCTGAAACACTTATACTCTTCCCTGCTCCTTCAGGATTCACAACTTTAGAAAATTCAATGTGGAGTGTAGACCTTTGTCAACAGGAATGTTGAAATCTCAATTTCAGAGATGTCGATAATCCTCTGTCATGACTTCTGATTTCGGGTTTTCTCCCCTTCCGCATCCCGATCTCTTTCCCTCGAGAGTTTCGAAACCCTGAACTCCAAAGTTATGAAAACTTAAACTTATTTCCCCTTACTTCCACACACGAATACCTCCTTTTCGTGTTTTGGGGGTTTGATCAGTCAATAATTTTGACTTATACTTCATAATCTCAAGCCCCGAAATGCTGAAATGATCTGACATTCCAACAAGTCAAGATCAATGGCCCCTTATCCACCTTGCATCTCCTGTAGATCCTACTGTTCTTATTATTTCGGGAATTCTTCTCAGAGAATTCCGACCATCCAAACTTCTTCTTTAAGACCTTTGGTTCTAAATTGACCCTACGATCCTCCTCTTGAACCTGTCCTCTACACAGTGACCAAAGTTCCCTGCCTTCTCTTGAACAATTTGAAGACACGAATCCTTCTGAGCTTCCTTTCCCAAACTCAAATTTCCTAAGAGGTTTATGCATGCACTCCTTGCGACACTTCTTCAATCCTCTCCTTGGTTGATAAGTTCTGAACTTCCAACCAGCCTGTGCACACCTTGCACGGCTTCTGTGCCTAACTTGCATTTCTATGAAAAATGAAAACAACAGTATCTCTCCTGATCTTTCAGAGACGAACTCTGAACTCGTCAATGCACTCCTTGCAAGAACTCATACTCAAGAAGAGAAATAATTGAAACTCATTCCCTTACTCTCTCAGACTTCAAATTATTAACATGAAATCATACATACCTATCATAATAGCAGATGCACAATAGAAAGAGTAAAAAAACCATAAGCATAGCATTTAGTGTGTATACACAGAAAGTATTAGAACACCATGAGTCTGAATCAAAGCTTCATATATTTATTTCAGAACTTTTGTACATGGATTCTTCTCTACAACTCTATGTTTCTCCTTTTTGTTAATATGCTTAGTCATACAATCTCCAATTGATTCAATGATACAAAGACGAGGGTGTCTATATTCGTTTTCCCTCCAGCTCCTAAAACTATATAATATAGAATTTAAATCTACCTACTTTCATTAACTATGCATAAATGCCTCTACACCTTACAAATGAGAGAAGATTGCTCAAGATCTGTTTACAATATGGAAGTACGCCTTCTTAACTATTTCATTAATGTCTGCGTATCCAAACTTTCAAAAACATTTCAAACATTTTCAACATGTGCCAAAAATGTGATGCACGTGTCCCATCTATCTTTCACCTCCACACTTGTTTGCTTCTGACGATGCTCCTGCATCATACTCCCTTACTTGAAAATTTTTGTGGCTCCTGTTCATGAGATCTTGTACGGTCTGTCCATGCTTATGAATTTCTGCTTCATTTTCCCAGCTGGCATCTTCAACTGGATATCCCTTCCATTTGATCAAGTATTCAAAATACTCTTTTCTCCTAGTCCTCTTCCTGACTCTCTTGTCAAGTATACTTTCCATCTATGGATTTTCAGCTACAAGCATTTGTTTATCCCACTGAACCTCTGTCTGCTCATTGTTTTCTTCAGATCTATAAGGGTACAAATCTGAGATGTTGAATATCGATGAAATTCTGATCCCATCGGGTAGTTCAATCTCATATGAATTTGCCCCAAATTTATTTATGATCTTGCATGGTCCAATCCTCTTCATTTTCAGTTTGTTATAGGTTCCCCTTGGGAACCTTTCCTTTCTCAGGTGTGCAAGAATCAGATCACGAACTTCAAACAAAATTTATTTCCTGTGTTGATCTGCTTTGCACTTGTACTCTTGTCTTGAGTTCTGCAATTGCTCCTTCACTTGGCTGTGAAGTTCCTTCATTTCCTCTGCAAAATCCTCTACACTAGCACTTCTAGTTTCATTATGTTATGAATCTTTCAATTCAGAAACTCCTCTTGGTTGCATTCCATAAACAATCTGAAATGGACTTTGCCCTGTGCTTTTGTTATGTGAATCATTGTAAGAAAATTCTGCCTTTGGCAGAATGTGATCCCACTGACTGTGGTGTTCAGTCACTAGGCTCTTTAGTAAATCTCCCAAGCTTATGTTCACAACTTTTGTTTGTCCATCCGTCTGAGGATGATAAGCTAAGGTAAAAGACAAAATTGTCCCCAGATTCTTGCATAAAGTCCTCCAGAAATGTCCTACGAACTTGGTGTCTCGATCCGAAACTATACTCCTTGGTAAGCCATGAAGTCTAACAACTTCTTTGAAAAACAAGTTCACAATGTGAGTTACGTCGCTGGTTTTCTTGCATGGTATGAAATGTTCCATTTTTGAAAATTTATCTACCACCACAAAAATTGAATCAAATCCTCTTTGTGTTCTTGGCAGCCCTAATACAAAATCCATGCTCACTGCATCCCACGACCTCTAAGGTATGGGTAACAAATGATACAACCCTGTGTTCTGCTTTCTTCCTTTTGTGTGCTGATAAATTCTACATCTGTCCATGAATCTTTTGACATTCGTCCTCATCCCTGGCCAAAAATATGAGCCATTTAATTTCGAGAACATTTTGTCATGATCGAAATGCCCAACCAATCCTCCACTGTGTTTTTCTTTCAGTAAATTCTCCCTCATGGAGCATTTTGGAATACATAATTGATTGCCCCTAAATAATAATCCATCCTAGAACATATAATCGGTCCACTGGCTTCTGTCCCTGAGAACTGGACTCTTAGATGCTTCATACACCTCTTTGAAATCTGGATCATCTCTGTACATGTCCCTGAGGTTATAAAAAACCAAAGTTTTGACTCTAAATTCATGCATTAGCAAACATTTCCTGCTCAAAGCATCAACAACTTTGTTAGCAGTTCTAGAAATATGTTTAATTACAAAAGTGAAATTATGCATGTATTCAACCCATTTTGCATGCTTTTGGTTCAACTTTTCTTGTTGAGTCACGAATTGTAAAGCATGATTGTCACTGTACAAAATGAACTCTTTAGGAACCAAATAGTACCTCCACTTCTTCAGCGCCTGTATGACCGCATAAAATTATTTTTCATACGTAGATTACTTAACCTTCGCCTCATTCAGTTTCTCACTGAAGTATGCGATTGGTCTGTCATCTTGACTCAAAACCGCTCCAATTGCAAATCCACTAGCGTCACACTTGACCTGAAATGTTTTGTTGAAATCTGGCAATACCAAAATTGGTTGTTCAGTAATCTTATTTTTCAACGAATTGAAAATTTTCTCTGCTTCTTTTGTCCAAGGAAAATATTTGTGTCTTTTCTTCACCGTGTCCATCATCAGTGCACTAATTCCACTGAAATTTCTGATAAATTTCTAGTAGAAACTAGCCAATCCATGAAAGCTTCTAACTTCAAATATAGTCTTCGACAATGGCCAATTCTTACTCACCTCCACTTTATCTAAATCCATTTTCAGCTTATTTGTAGAGATAACAAACCCCAAATAAATTAGCTCTGTCTTCATGAACGATGATTTCCTCATATTTATCAGCAACTTCTCTTGTTGTAATCTTTTCATCACTGTAGCCAAATGCTTCAAGTGCTTTGTTTCTGTTCTACTGAAAATTAGCATATCGTCAAGATATACAATGATAAACTTTCCTATAAACTCCTTCAAGACTTTGTTCATCAACCTCATGAAAGTACTAGGTGAATTTGTTAAACCAAACGGCATAACAAGCCATTCATACAGCCCTTCATTTTTCTTGAATGTTGTCTTCCATTCATCACCTTCTCTCATTCGAATTTGATGATATCCACTCTTCAAATCAATATTTGAAAAAAAATTTGCTCCACTCAAGAAATCCATCAAATCATCCATCCTTGGCAACGGAAATCTATATCTGATGGTAATCTTGTTAATTGCCCTTGATTCTGTACACATCCTCCAACCTCCATCTTTCTTTGGGTTGAGCACGGTTGGAACAACGCATGGACTCAATCTTTCTCTAACCAAACCTTTGTCCATTAAATCCTGGACTTGTCTCTTGACCTCTTCATTCTCCTGAGCATCAATCTGTATGATACTTTGTTTGGTAAACTAGCTCCAGGTATAAAATCAATGTGATGACTTATACTCCTGATAGGTGGCAATGAACGAGGTAGTTCATCCACTACTATATCAACAAACTCTTCCAGCAACTTATGGATTTCCTCGGGTAAATCATCCACTCTTTTACTGGTTAAAACAATTCTAGGCTTCCTGACCATAATGAATTGTGTATATTCCTTCTTCTTAACCTCCTTAAGAAGTTCCTTCCCACTCATGAGAAGTACATTGTTGCTTACCTCTGGTTTTACTTCTTTATCCTTAATCGGCAACAACATGTGAGTTCTTCCATTGTTCTCCAGGGTGTATGTGTTCTTTTTCCCATCATGAATCACATTCCTGTCATATTTCCATGGTCTACCCAGCAATAGATGACAAACATCCATGGGAATGACATCACATAGTATTTTATCCTTATATCCTCCTATTTTAAATTCAACTAAACATTGTTTAGTGACATTTACTTGATGTCCTTTTTGTAGCCATGAAACTCTATATGGGCTTGGATGTTCAATAGTCTCCAGCTCCAACTTTTCTACCATTTCCGTAGAAATGAGATTGTCTATGCTACCACTATCCATGATGACCTTTCATACCCTATCTTTGGTCTTGCAAGCAGTCCGAAAAAGTCCGTTCCTTTGGACTGGGTTTTCCACCTCCTTCTTTGGTGTTAAGAGAACTTTTCTCATCATCAATGACCTTCCACCTTCATCATCTTCTACCTCAACATTCCATCCTTGAGCCTCGTCAATGTGAGTTTCAGCTCCTTCTTTCTTTTTATCTAGACATTCATAGGATTTATGTCCATTCTTTCCACAGGTAAAGCATTTTATTTCTCCACCTCTGCCTCTTCCTCTTCCTCTGGTGCAAGGAAAAGTATTTCTATCCACATACTTTCCTCTCTATGAGCTTCCACCTCTCTCAGTTTGAGTTTGATGTTTCTTCCACTCTTCTTTAGGTTTCTGATTCCTATCTTGGACAATTGTTTTTCCTTTGGTTTGACTTATGCCTCGGTCTCTTTGACCCTACTTTTGGCTCAGCTTCTCTTCAGCTTTCAGATCCATATGATAAGCATATTCCACCGTTCATATGGTCATCATGCTCATCTCATCCTGAATGTCATATCTCAGACCATTCATGTACCTGGAAACCTTTTCATCATCACTTTCTCAATGACCTACTCTGATGTTTATCCTGTAGAACTCTTCAGTGTATTCTTTCACTGTCATCAATTTTTGTCTCAAGTTCTGCATCCTCCGAAACAGATTAATTTGATAATCCTTGGGTATGAATTTTTCCTTCATCTTCGCAACCATTCTATCCCAACTCTTCATTTTCTTCTTGCCTTTGCAACGTTTGTCAGCCTGCAGTTCATCCCACCATAATGTTGCATGTCCTTTAAGTCTTGTGACAGCATATTTAACCTTCTTGTCTTCCTCAACATCCTCATAGTCAAAATATTTATCCAGAGCTCTAATCCAGTCTAGAAGCTCTTCAACATCCAGGTTTCCTTCATATACTGGAATGTCCATTTTTTCTCTAGCACCTACCCTCGCAACAACCCTAAATAGGCGTTCTTCTACCGCATCTTCGGTTACAACTTCTTCATTTCTGGCTTCATTTTCACTTTCAGATTCACTGGTGTCCCCAACACCGAATGTGTGCCTCTGTGTTGTTTCCATGGCATCAAGCCTGGAACATAATTCACTCATCTATCTTTCCCTTGCCGGATCAGGTAATTGTCTGTCTCTCCTTCTTAGAATTTCCCTTTCCTCTAGTGGGTCAGGTATTTTCCTATCTCTTCTTCTCGGTGGCATGGTTGTAAAATTCCTCTTTTACCTACTATAGAAAGCAAAGAAATATTTCTATGCTCTGATACCACAACTGACATAGACCCCCAGACCCGCAGGTTGGAATCCGCACAGGATATTTTCTTTTCTGCCCCTGATAGCTCGATTGGATCTTTTATTTCCCTTTCGGGAAATCAAAACCCACAAAAAACCTTGAGGAAACTCCTCTTTTAATTCGGGATACTGGATTTCATGATTTTGCGAATCCCATGGTCAAGCACCTTACTTCTTTGACCTTTGGAACCCGAAATACTAACACTTGGCCTTCCCTGATGTCAATTTCGGCTTTTCGGATTTCACAAATTTGGGAGTTGCGATGGCGTGCAACTCTGCTCTCGACTCCTAGGGTCCCGAACTTCTGACTTCTGATTTACCAAAATGAAAATGTCCCATCCTTCCCTTTTTCTTTCACGTTTCATGGTTTTCAACACCGAATTGTGCTTTCACTATGTCCACGGGCTCCCAAACCTCCAAATCCCAAAATGCCAAAATGACATTTCTTGAAATACTTTCGAGCTTTCACGTACTTGGAGTTCGATATGATAAGGATCAAATGCTCTGTCACCTCCATCTTCTGGTCTCTGAAGTCCCGAAATACTGAAATGATATTTCTTCTCCTCTTCTTTCATGACCCTTGATAGAAATTCTTCTTTCCTTCCACGTGTCACTTTCTCTTTGTTTTGGGTTTTCGGGTATCAGATATTTTGGAACTCTCAAACCACCTTACGTCCTTGCAATCCCCAGTTTCCTGAATTCTGATTTTTTTTCGAAACACTTATACTCTTCCCCGCTCCTTCGGGATTCGTAACTTTAGAAAATTTGATGTGGAGTGTACACCCTTGTCAATGGGAATGTCGAAATCCTGATTTCCAAGATGTCGATAATCCTCTGTCGTGACTTTTGATTCCGAGTTTTCTCCCCTGCAACGTCCCGATCTCTTTCCCTCTGGACTTCCGAAACCCCGAACTCTGAAGTTCCAAAAACTTAAACTTGCTTCCCCTTACTTCCACACACGAATACCTCCTTTTTTTGTTTCAGGGGTTTGATCAGTCAAGGATTTTGACTTATACTTTGGACTCTTGAGCCCCAAAATGCTGAAATGATCTGACGCTCCAACAAGTCAAGATCAATGTCCCCTTATCTGCCTTGCAGCTCCTGTAGATCATATGGTTCTTGATATTTCAGGAATTCTTCTCGGAGAATTCCGACCATCCAAACTTCTTCTTCAAGACCTCTGGTTCTAAATTGACCCTGTGATCCTCCTCTTGAACCTGTCCTCTGCACGGTGACCAAAGTTCCCTGCCTCCTCTTGAACACCTTGAAGGCATGAATCCTCCTGAGCTTCATTTCCCAAAATCAAATTTCCTAAGAGGTTTCTGCATGAACTCCTTGTGACACTTCTTCAATCCTCTCCTTGGTTGATAAGTTTTGAACTTCCAACCAACCTGTGCACACCTTGCACGACTTCTGTGCTTGAATTGCACTTCTGCGGAAAATGAAAACAATGGTATCTCTCCTGATCTTTTAGAGACGAACTCTAAACCCGTCAACGCACTCCTTGCGGATGCTTCACTGCACTCCTTGCAGGAACTCTTACTCAAGAAGAGAAACAATTGAAACTCATTCCCTTACTCTCTCAGACTTCCAATTCTTAACATGAAATCATACATACCTAGCATAATAGCAGATGCACAATAGAAAGAGTAAAACAACAATAAGCATAGCATTCAGCGTGTATACACAAAAAGTATTAGAACACCATGAGTCTGAATCAAAGCGTCATATATTTATTTCAGAACTTATGTACATGGATTCTTCTCTACAACTCTTTGTTTCTCCTTTTTGCTAATATGCTTACTCATACAATATCTGATTGATTCAATGATACAAAGACGAGGGTGTCTATATTCTTTTTCTCTCCAGCTCCTAAAACTATCTAATCTAGAATTTAAATCTACCTACTTTCATTAACTATGCATAAATGCCTCTACACCTTACAGATGAGAGTGGATTGCTCAAGATCTATTTACAATATGGAAGTACACCTTCTTAACTATTTCATTAATGTCTGCATATCCAAACTTTCAAAAACATTTCAAACATTTTCAACATGTGCCAAAAATGTGATGCGTGTGTCCCATCTATCTTTCGCCTCCACGCTTGTTTGCTTCTAACAATGCTCCTGCATCACCAAGAAACACTCTGGAATCATCCTTGCAGATTCATAGCCCTAGCTCAGGGGTGACACTGTTGTTGAGATTTGGAGCAGTGGTGTCTACGGTTGGGTGGAACATCCTTGGTTTGTAACTAGTTGGTGTCATCTTTCATACATATAAGTGATATATGTTATTATATTAGTCACATGTATATGAATGTATTTTTGCTGTGTATTTTAATTATTGTTTAACTAGATCTTAGATTATGCATGTTTTTTGGATATTGTTGTGCATGTAGTGAAACCTTTTATCTTATGTTTCCTTATTCATGAAAGAAGGAACTAGTAAGAATATGAATTCCAAGGGTGGGCTTGAAGGTAGCACACCCTGGCCTGTGGGTGGATAGGGATGTTACAGATTGGTATTAGAGCTTTTGGTTGAAATATCAGGTCGATATGGGTCGGGTCTATTGGTTAGAGTCTTATGGTCGAGATTGAATTCTAACCATGAATTTGAAAATATCAGGAGGAATGGCATTGCAAAATCTATGCAGGAGTTAGATCATAAGAGACCCATTGTAAGGGGTTCAAAGGATCGTGACCGTCCCCTTTGAATTTGGGAACGATTTCCACTGTAGGATCAGGAGAGATCCGAGATCATTGAAACAGAGGATAGGTGAACATGGGTCATCCAATGAAAAGGAAGCAAGGGTCAAGGTCACAACTGTTAGATCCCATTGGAGACTGAGATCAACGAACAACAAGCATTGCAAGGAACCAAGTTGCACAGGAGATAATTCCTCAAGGCGGTCCCGCAATCCAAACCACGGTTTAACCGAGGGGATACATGTCAGGGTCAGGAGAATTGCGGGGCAAAAATTAGGTTACTCCAAACCGTTGATGCGTTCCCCTACAAATTGAAAGGCATGCAATGATGCGACATGTTAATACTCGAGCGAAGAACCTCCGAAGAGAAGAGGTATTCAAAGACCGTCGATTTCTAGGAGGACACATGTCAATTTATTGTGTTCTCTGGGTGAAAGCACTCTGGGGAAAAGGAGAGTGAGGAGAAGTTGATAATTGAGATTTTCGAACCCCGAATATTCAAAGTGAATTGTAGTCATCCGATCCAGGAGGACACACAGCAGAAATCCGCGCACTTCTAGGGAAAGCGAAGGTTGAGAGTTGAGCTCTCTGAAGTCCAAAGACCCAAAGAAATCGTAGCCGTCAATTTGCAGGGGACATGTGTCAGTAGATCGCGAGCCTCGGATAAAATAATTTTGGAAAAAGTTAAGGGTTGTGATTCCCAAAGTCCCGAAGTCTGGAGTTGTTATAGACTGTCCGATAAGGGAGACACATGGCAACAGATTGGCCAGTTTGGGAATTCAAAGTTTGGGAGAATTGGGAGTGTGCTAGTGTCGAAAGTCTCGAAGCTTGAATAGCCAAAGTGGTGGGGAACAATAATTTCACCTCGAGGTGATGTGGACCCCGAAATTTTTGAAGTGACATGGCTTGCGAATGTCACCGTGGATGACGTGGACACATGGGATGTGCACCACGTGTCAGTAAGTTTTGAGCATACTGATGAATCAAGTTAAGATGTGACATGTGTCACCCACGATTGAGCCACGCGTCCACTTACAGTATTTCTCTACATGGCGATGGATCATGGACTCCGGAAAAATTACTCTGAGAATTTTTAGTTGAGAGTTGAAATTCCTGAAGCCAAGAGAGACGGAGACCCAAAGTAAACATTGACCATCGGATCATCCGAAGTAAACCTAAATCATCAGATCAAGAGAACAGGTGGCATGAAGCTATGGATTTCAGGTAAGGACCCAAAGTAAATGTTGATCGTCATATCTTTCGAAGTAATTCCCCACTGTCTGATTCAAGAGGATGCATGGCAGAATCTCGTGTATTTTGAGGGAAGTAAAGTTTGATATTTGATAATTTTGAAGTCTAGAATTTCGAAATGACCACAATAGTTAATCTAGGAGAGGTGAATATGAATTGTTGGTTCCCAAGAGGTATATATCATTCATAAATTTAGAAGCACCATTAAGATCGCAAGATCAGTGGTCACCTCGCATTACGGGGACAGGAGGTTCTAGGGATTTACAAATTCGAGTGCGGGCCACAAACAAGACCACGGTTTTGGAAAAAGGGCATGTGTTGGCTCAAGGTGAATTGTAGGGTGAAAAGTAGTTTGGATCCAAAACACCTTTGACCATGGCCACAATTGCGTGTTTGTGTGAGGTCACCTCCTAAGATCACATCTAAGGAGGAGCTAATAGAAAAGGAGATAGCACCAACTCTGAGATTTTCGCAAGGGAAAAGGATAAGGTCGTGGGGGCCATCAGACCTGCGCTAGAAAGTCGAAAGGGCCTATGTTTAGTTACAGAATGAAACCATCAAGGTTTCAGAGAGACAATTCAACTCGAGATTGAAGATCATTGACCGGGAGTTCATGCATCCCTTAGGAGAGAAGGGGGTCTGCATTAAGAAGAAAAAGGAATTGTAGCATTGTTGACAATTTTGTTTATCATATGCATAATCTAAAAAAATGGTCGCTTGCACATTTTGCAGAATTAAGGGGGCTTAAGTACATCAGCTCAAGATGCGTATTGAGGAAATGGAAGAAGACAAGGGAGACTCCAGTCATGATAAGGAGGCCAAAGGAAAGAATACCATAGTTGGCAATGCAGAGACAGATTCCAATGGACACAAAGGAAAAGGAGAGGAGGAAAAGTTAATAGAAATGGTAAGAAGCCTGAAAATAGAAGTGCAGAGCTAAAAAGAAAAAACAAGAGACTGATGAGAGAGAAAAGTCAGATAAATTCTCGAGTGTTGTAGAGATTAAATCAGTTGCAGAAGAAAACAAAGAAGGGATCAAACTCAAAACAAGAGGAAGAAGGCATGTGCCATGAAAGAAGGGATGACCGTGGAAGAGTTGGTTATTCCAAAAGTGCTAACAAAGATCATGGACACCACTCACCTAGTTACTCAAAAATAAATTTGTATGCATCAGAATATTACGTAAGTAGTCTAGAGGTATCTTCTGTCATAGACCAAAGAAGGAAACAAGAGGTAGATAGTTTGTAAGGAGATCTGAGGAAGCTCAAGCTACCTTCCTTTGATGGTGAAAGAGAAAGGGAAGATGAATCAATGACTGTCTGAATGATGTCGAAGCATGGTTTCTTGGGCCCCGAAGATTTTTTTAGTTGCATAACTATTCCTTGAACCTGGAAGCAAGGATTGCCACCTACCATTTACATGGGAAAGATGCAATGTGGTGGGACCAACTAAATAAATTTGAACATATTAATGAGAGTAGGGTCACTTGGAAGTAGTTCAAGAAGTACTTCCAGAAGGAGTACCTCTCAAAGAATTTATATGACAAAAAAATGTAGGAGTTCTTTGAACTCGGGTTGGGAAGCATGACTATGGAAGAGTACGAGAAATATTTCTTAGGATTGTTAAAATATGTTAGGTTCATTGGTGACGAGAAAGTGAAAATAAAAATATTTATAAGTGGAATGCCATCCTTTTATAAGGAAAAGATGAAGCATGACGAGCCCACGACCTTGACTGAGGCCATCAGGAAGGATAAATACCTATATGAGTAAGGTCAGGGAAGAGAATCCCTGCAAAAATCTTGGAAGGACAAGAAGAGTGAGAAGTTCGATCAGAGGAGGAAAGGATTCAAACCTCCCTTCAATAGGAATGAGCCTAATAGAAATCATCAAGATCAGTATGCTAAGGGGGATTCCAAGAGGGAATATTCCTTGGGAAAAAGGGGAATACCACCAATCCAATGATGGGGATGCAAGGAAGATCACATGTACAAGGATTGCACACACATAAAGGATAGAGTGAATAATGTGCACAACATCCAAGAGGCTACCAAATTCAAAGATATGGGAAGAATATATCCATCTTTAAATGATCGAAAAGCAGAGTACCAGTCCAATATGATCGAGGTGGAAGATAATATAAAAAAACATCCTGTTGCTATTTTGATTGATTCAGGGGCAAGTGATTGTTACATTGACCCTAATATAGTGGATAGATTACTTTTGGAGAAAATTAAACTTGGAGAATCAAGTTTTTTTCAATTAGCCACTGGAACCAAAAGAACAATCCATAATATGGTCAGAAATTGATCCATAAGCCTTAATGGTGTGAATACAAATAATGATCTAAATACCATACCATTGGGGTCTTATGATATTCTGATTTAAATGGATTGTTTGGACAAGCATCATGATGTCCTAGATTTTCATAACAATACATTTACATGTATTGATGGAAATGGAAAATAGAACACTATGAAAGGAGTTCCAAGACCCATCTCTATAAGGGAGATTTCAGCCTTACAGCTGAAAAGATGTTTTAGGAAAGGATGTCAATTGTATGCAGCTCATGTGGAAGAGACAGAAAATGCAAAGGGGCCAAGACTTGAAGATTTCTCAGTACTACAAGAATTTGAAGATGTATTCCAAGAAATACTCGGATTGCCACCAAGAAGGGAGATAGATTTCTCAATTGATTTAGTGCAAGGATCTACCTTGGTATCAAAAACACCTTACAAAATGAGCACACCAGAGTTAAAATAATTACAAACGCGGTTGGAAGAATTGTTGAAGAAAGTGTACATACGTCCAAGTGTTTCACCTTGTGGAGCACCAGTACTTTTTGTCAAAAAGAAATATGGAGCCTTGAGGTTGTGTATTGAATTTTGAAAATTGAACAAGTATACTATAAAGAACAAGTATCCTATACCAAGAATTGATGAAGTCTTTGATCAGCTAAGAGAAGAAAATATATTTTCAAATATTGACCTGAGGTCAGGATACCATCAGGTAAGAATCAGGGAAGAAGACATTCATAAAACAACTTTTAGGACCAGGTATGGGCATTGTGAATTTGTAGTGGTGCCATTTGGACTAGCCAATGCACCAACTGTCTTTATGTTCTTAATGAATGGCATATTCATAAATTATTTGGATACATTTTTCATAGTATTCCTAGATGAAATACTTATTTATTCTAAGTCTGAAGAGGAGCATGAACATCACGTAAGACTGTTATTGCAAGTACTAAGAGAACATCATTTGTATGCCAATTTGAGTAAGTGTTATTTTTATCAAAAGAAGATCCATTACTTGGGACACATTATTTCAAAGTAGGGCATAGTAGTACATCCAGAGAAGATCGAAGCCATTAGAGGATGGCCAACACCCAGAAATGTGTTAAACGTCAGATCTTTTATGGGATTAGTTGGCTACTACATAAGGTTCATAATAGGGTTCTCTAAGATTGTTGATCCCATCACTTCCTTGCAAAAGAAGGGAAATAGATTTGAATGGACACTCAAGTGTGAAAATAATTTTAATCTGTTGAAGGAATTACTTACTAGTGCACCTGTGTTAAAGATAGCTTACCCAAATGAAAGTTTTGTGGTATGTACAGACACATGTAAGGAAGGACTTGGGGGAGTCCTCACGCAAAATGCACACGTCATTGGATATGAGTCCAGAAAGATTAAGGAACATGAGAGGAACTATGCCACCCAAGACTTGGAACTTTCTGCCATTGTTCACGCCTTGAGAATGTGGAGGCATTATCTCATGGGGAAGAAATTTGAATTAAGGACAAACCACATTGGCTTGAAGTATCTTTTTGAATAGCTAACCTTGAATGCTATGAAAACAATATTAATGGAATTTTTAAGTGAATATGACTTCGATATCAAGCATATCAAGGGAAAGGAGAATAAAGTTGTCGATTCACTTAGTAGAAGAGTGCATCTCATGCATGCTATCGCTATCAGTGTGCATCAGTTAGACTTGAAGAGAATAATTTTAGATGGTCTTATTACAGATCAGCATTACCTACAGGTAAAGGAAAACTTACAGCAAGGAGATGTACAACAGAAAATAAAGGAGTATGAGATAAAGGAAGAAGGATCACTCATGCATAAAAATAGAATCTATGTTCCTAGTTCTAGAGAACTGAGGAATTTGGTACTGAAGAAAATGCATGATGTTCGTTATGTTGGACATCTAGATTACCAAAAAATAATTACAGCAGTAATAAGCCAGTTCTTTTGGTCGGGAATGAAGAAGGACATTGTTGATTACATCACTCGATGTATAGAATGTCAGAAGATGAAGGTTGAGCATAAGCACCCAGCGGGTTTACTGCAGCCATTGGCAATCTCAAAGAATAAATGGGAATTTATCACCATGGATTTCATCACAGGATTACACAGAATGAATAAGAAACATAATTCAATAATGGTGGTGGTTGAAAAATTAACAAAGGATGCTCATTTTGTGCTTGTGAAGACAACACATACCTTGGCTAATATTGAAGAAATTTTCATGAAGGAAATTTCTAGGTTGCATGGGATACCTAGGACAATCATCTCGGACAAAGATACGAAGTTTACCTCCAATTTATGGAGGGGATTGTTTAAAGGATTTGGCACAAATCTAAACTTTAGCAAAACACATCATCCCTAGACAGATGGGAAAATAGAGAGGGTCAATTGAATAGTTGATGACATGATGAGAATGTATGTGATGGATAAGCCATCTAAGTGGAAAGATTTCTTACACTTGGTGGAGTTTGCATATAATAATGGGTATCAAGCTTCATTGAGAACGAGCCCATTTGAAGCCTTGTATGGTAGGAAATGTGATACTCCACTAAGTTGGGGAAACCCAACATATAGAGTGGTACTTGGGTCAGAGTTGCTCAAGGATATGGAAGACCAGGTGGTCAAGATCAAGCAGATTTTAAAGGCAGCTCAAGATAGATAGAAATTTTATGTAGACAAGAACAGGATAGTTAGAGAATTTAAAGTAGGGGATTATGTACTTTTGAAAGTGAATCCCAAGAAAATCTCTTTGAAATTGTGTATTTTTACAAAGATGGCAGCTAGATTCTTTGGTCCATTCGAAATATTGGACAAAATAGGACCAGTTGCATACATACTTGCATTGCCTGCTTGCATTGCATGCTTCCATGAATGTGCATAATGTATTTCATGTATCTTTACTAAAGAAATATGTACATGATCCTAACCATGTTATTGATTGGCATATAATTCAAGTAGAGACAGAGGGAGATGTTCAGGTTCAGCCAGTGCAGGTATTGGACAGAAAGGTCAAAATGCTATGGAATCGAGTTATAAAGCTGGTAAAAGTTTAGTGGACCTACTACGGTCCTGAAGATGCTACCTGGGAGCATGAATATGCCATGTGGGAAAAGTACTCACATATTTTTGAATAAATTTGAGATTTTGATCTCTATTTTGTATATGCACTTAGCATAGTTCCAAGATAAGGGAGAGGGGATGTAACACCTGGGGTTTCGGAGCCCCATTTTAAATAATGTATTGTTACAATGATGAGAGCCCTGAGTTCCCAAACAATTATTAAAGGGCCAGTATGCCCAAGACATGTAATTTTTTTCTATCATTATTATTAATAACTACATCATTGGTTTCTATATGAATAAGGACTAGAGTTATAAGGGGCTATGAATCAACAAGAGAGGGGGCTTGAGGGGCTAAATGTTTATTTACTATTTTAATTACCCTTTTGTCTAAGGGAGGGGATTGGTTACATGAGCTTCATGTGGAAGGCCAGGAGGTTCTTGATTCCCAATGAAAAATACTTAAACCCATCCCTGGTCTGATTGTGGGGTTGGTCATTGGCTCGTTCGCTCCTCCACTTCTTCATTCATACCATTCTTTCCCTCATTCACTTTCATGCACCCACTTACCCATTCATTGATTCATCCTCACATGCATCTTGGCTTGAGTAAGGGAAAGGAACTACTCAATATTATCCATGGGATAGTTCATTGTAGTGGTTGTCAATGCAATCTGGCCATGACTTGAGGGCCTGCATGTCTGAGATTCATTGGCCTATCCCTTGTTTTTCTCATATATGCAAGTCTTGAGAGTTAGAGCATTGAGATTATGGAGTAGCTATGCTGGAGCCCTGGAAGGAGAAGGACTACATGAGGGACTGTGTGGTAGAGAAGGGTGCCATTCTCTTGGGTGGTACAGGCTGGGTAGATGTAATGTCCCCCACCTCTTAGAGAGGTGATGAGGAGTCTTAGTGGCCTGGGCACCCCCACTAGGTCATAGTCTCACACTGAAGGGGG
>CBVK0100228631.1:0-24498 GCA_900067695.1 Picea abies
CCCTGAGACCTTAAATGGTTAAAATCGATGGGAACTTGGGCTTGAGCGTTGCTTATGTGTCTTGGAGGTCCTAACCATTGCAGGGTAGGACGGGAGGGTAGTCATTCTTATTTGTTTGTCAATTGATTGTAGTTCCTTCCATGCAAATAATTGATGTGCATCTTAGGTCATCATGTTGTATTCATCGTTGTATGTGTCTTGTTCATCATCGGGTGGCGAAACAGAGTCGAATGTGTTTATTACCCTTGTACACACACGCACACACAAAAAAAATAAAAAATTATACTTGTTATAAGAGGTTCGTCATCGTAACGAGGTGGTTCGTTACATATGGTATCAAAGCAGGTTCGACCCATGACTTGGGATCACTACGACTTCCGTTGACATGATTGGATTATACTGTTACTAATCAAGTTGATTGTGTGTGTGTAGGTAATCATGGTTAGAGGATGTCGTGGAGGTGGATGATGGGGTGCTAGGGGAGGGTGCGCAACACCTCCAATAGCATCCACGCTTGAGGGGTCTATCCCCAAGGGAGATGAGCAGGTTCTCGGACAAGAGCAGATAGCAGTTGGTGATGTAGTCAAAATGATGAGATATTTTCAGTGCATGTCCAAGGCACTGATCAACCGTTTGGACAAAGATGAGGCCAGGGCGTCGGTACCCGCTGAGGTTCCACCACATGCACTGGCCGTTACTGGTAGCATTCACCATGAACTCGAGAAGGTCAATTTCTCGAGTTCTTTGGTGCCCTGGATGATGCAGCCACCGAGACATGGTTGGAGAACATGGTGATGTGGTTCGTACTTCATGATTATACCTCCAACATGAAGGTCCACATGGCGGTCTTTCAACTGAAGGGGAGTGCTCTTCTATGATGGAAGATGCTCCTACCACAGCTAAACATGGATGTCAAAGGCAAGTCATGGGAACTATTCGAGGAACAATTTCGAGAGAGGTACCTTTCAGAGGAATTCATTGAGCATTAGCTCAATGAGTTCAATGCCCTATGACAGGGAGGTCATACAGTGCCCAAGTACGAGGCCCATTTTATGGAGCTGCTCCAGTATGCTTTGCACCTTAACACAGAGAAACTTAAGGTCAACAGGTTCGTGTTCGGTGTTAACAGTAGCCTACGCGAAAAGGTTAGGATTTTGATGCCCCAAACCTTGCACGATGCCATCTAGAAGGCCCTCATAGTAGAGGAGGAGCTTATCAGTGGGGGTCAGACCAGGACTCCAACGAGACCCAGAGGGTAGGTTTCATCTGGAACACAGCAGCACCAGACACCAACAAGACATATGTCGGGATATCGTGGCTTCCAGAGGGGATCCACTTTCACTACACCCCGACGACCGACGCTTCAATAGAGGACACCTTACCAGGGACCACAGCATCAGTAGTAGCATCGCCTGCAATAGCAGCAGTTTAGGCCTGTTCAACAGAACATACAAGGGTTCTAGGCTGGTAGGTTGTCATCTTCTACTTTCGGTACCAGAACTACTGGGTCGAAGAAGGGGTGTTGGACATGTGGAGAGCCACATTACCAGCGCAACTACCCCGTGGAGAGGACCAGAGCGATTGGATTAGCCAGACCCACTACCATGCAAGATATGGGAAAGTCCCATCGGATTCATGTAGCGATGAATAACTGCCAGGAAGAGCACTAGTCGACTGTTCTCGAGATGACAGGTACTATCGCTGACCAGACGCTTAGTATTTTGATATATCCCCGCGCTGCCGAGAGTTTCATTTCTGGTGTAGCGCTAAAAAGGATTAAGGTAAAGGCAGTCAAACTAGATGAGTTTATCTTCGTAGAGATGGATTTTGGAGCCAAACATATGGTTGGAGGAAAGGTTACGGACTATATCCTTAACCTGGGAGAGTTTGTCACAAGGGCCAACTTGTACATCATGATCTTAGGATCTTATGATGTTGTGATTGGTATTGATTGGTTGGAATCGCATGAGGCGATACTCAACTATAATTCGAAACGGTTGAGCTTGGTCGATGATGAGGGATAGAGATGTGTGATTTAAGAGTGGAACCGAGGAGTTTTCCTTGAGGTTCATCTCTTCCTTACAGCTTCAGAAGAGTATGCGCAAGGGGTGCAAGCTTTATTTGATCCTTGCATTAAACAAGAAGGGAGTAGCGGAAGGTTTGGAACACCTTCTGGTGGGAAGAGAGTTTGTGGACATGTTTTCGGAGGAGTTACCTATGATGTCACCGGAGAGAAAATTGGAGTTTACCATAGACCTTAAACCAGGGACTGAACTGATAGTAAGAACCTCTTATCGAATGTCGAACTCTAGAGTTATAGGAGTTGAAAATGCAACTAAAGGAGTTGTTGGACCTGGGACTGATACATCCTAGTGTGTCACCATGGGGTGCACCTATTATTTTCATACAAAAGAAAGACAAATTGTGGAGGCTTTGCATTGATTACCGTCAATTGAAAAAGGCTACGATTAAGAATCAATATCCATTGTCGAGAATCGATGACCTATTCGATCAAATGAAGGGTGTGACGGTGTTCTCCAAGATCAATTTGTGATCGGGGTATCACCAGTTGCGGATCAAGGAGGATGACGTCCCTAAGACTGCCTTTAAGATGAGGTTTGGACATTACGAATTTATTGTTTTACCGTTTGGACTGACAAACTCCCCAGGGGTATTTATGAGTTTGATGAACGGGGTGTTCCACGAGTACTTGGACAAGTTCGTCCAAGTTTTCATTGACAATATTTTGATTTACTCTCATACGACGGAGGATCATGACGAGCACTTGCGCTTGGTACTACAGTGTCTGCGAGAGCACAAATTGTATGGGAAATTGTCCAAATGCTCTTTTTATCAATCGAGGATTCACTACTTAGGGCATGTCATCTTCGGCAAAGGCATCATTTTGGATCCAACCAAGGTCAAGGCTATTAGGGAATGGCCTGTGCCAACGAATGTCATGGAAGTGCGTAGATTTATGGGTTTCGCCAGATACTCTCGACGGTTTGTCGAGGGATTTTCGAAGATAGCAAATCTGATCACGGAATTGCAGAAGAAAAAAATGAAGTTTGTTTGGATCGAGAAATGCACGGAAACATTTCTGAGTCTTAAGGATTTGTTGACCAAAACACCGATATTGAAGGTCCCTGACATGGACGCAGACTTCTTGGTATGCACAGATGCATCCAAGGAAGGTTTAGGCAGAGTCTTGATACAAGACGGACGAGTGATTTCTTACATTTCGAGGAAACTGAGAAGGCATGAGGAGAACTACGCGATGCACGATTTGGAGTTATTAGCCATCGTATACACCATGAAGGTTTGGAGACACTACCTTGTTGAACGAAAATTTGAACTAAATATTGATCATTGTGGACTACAACACATTTTTACGCAAAGCGACCTGAACGCGTGACAACGACGTTGGTCAGAATTGCTTAGCAAGTACGACTTTGAGATTACTTACATAAAGGGAACAGTGAACTAAGTGGCAGATGCTTTGAGTCGGTGGCCATGCATATTTTCGGTGTTGACAATGACTAGTACCAAGAGGTTGAGGGTTATATCGAACAAAACACAATGATGGTACCATGATAAGAGGGATTTTCATTTGATAGCAATGCTTTATTAAGGTTTAAAATTCGGATTTATGTACCGCTAAACGACGAGTTGAGGATGTTGATCTTGAGTGAGGCTCATAGAGCAGTTTACATGGCTCATCCGGGAGTCATGAAGATGAGGGCAGACCTTAAACCCTCATTCTTCTGGAGGGGAATGAAGGCTGACATAGTCAACTATGTGGCCAGATGTCTGGAGTGTCAGCACATAAAGGCTGAACATAGACACCCAGTAGGATTACTACAACCAAATGCCATTATGGAATCGAAATGGGAGGTTATTTCGATGGATTTTATTGCTAGATTGCCACTGATGGCAAGGAGGCATGACTCGATTTTTGTAGTAGTAGACACTTTGACGAAGAGTGCTCACTTTATTCCTTTGCGTACGATGTATCCGGAACCTGACATAGCTAGAGTTTTCATCAGTAATATTGTGAGTCTGTATGGCATGCCTAAGAGGATTATATCCGACCTAGGATCGGTGTTTACTGGATGATTTTGGACTAGTTTCCAAGAGGCCTTGGGAACCCAACTTAACTCTAGTACTGTGTATCACCCGGAGATTTATGGGTAGACCGAATGAATGAACCAAACCTTGGAGGAAATGTTGTGCATGTATGTGTTGGACCAATGAAAGCATTGGAAAGAATTCCTTCCTCTAGTAGAGTTCGCTTACAACAACAGTTACCAGAGCACCATTAAGATGGCGCCATTCGAGCTTCTTTACGGGCGACTATGTCGGACGCCTTTGAGTTGGGATCGACTTGAGGATAGGGTCCTGGTGGGACCAAAAGCGATCCAAGAAATGGAAGAGCAAATGAAAACAATAAGACAAAGGATTAAAGAAGCATAGGATCGACAGAAGAGTTATACCGATGTGCACCGTGTCGACCGTAGTTACGAGGTTGGCGATCGAGTCTTCTTGTGGGTTAAACCGCATAAGAGTTCAATAAAGTTTGGGAAGAGAGATAAACTCTCTCCTAGTTTTGTGGGACCTTTCGAGATTGTGGAGAGAAAGGGGACTGTGGCCTATCGACTAGCCTTGCCTAATTCCTTGAGGTGTATGCACGATGTCTTTCATGTATCTGTTTTGAGACATTATATTAGTGATCCTACACATGTTATTGACATGAGTTCCTTGCAGGTATCGGACAAGGGAGTGCTCACAGCTGAGCCGGTCTGCATCTTGGATCATCTCATTCGAAAACTACGACGCCAAATGGTGGATTAGGTCAAGGTCCAGTGGGACATTTATAGTCCACACTCGGTGACCTGGGAGGAGGTATATGATATGCACCAGCAGTTTCCATTTTTGTTTGATACATAGACATATGATACTGTGATACACTAATTTCGACATTTATACTGAGAAACTTCAGGATGATGTTTAGACCAGGAGGGGGTGTGTGTAACATCCCGCTTAGGTGCACTAAGAAAACTTATTCTTTGAGGACACTTGCTCTCAAGTGATCCAAATTATTATGATATTTAAACATTTGACTTTGATTATGATGCGTCATGGGTAGATGACATGTTGTTTTACTACATTGACATAGACATGTGCTATTGACTCAGTTTTATTGAGTGTGCTGGGTTTTGGACCTTGAGGATTCAGAGGCATCGATGGAACCCCTTGGACTCTGGATAGTGTGCTATTGGGGTTTGATTGATTTACTATGATATTAATACATTTTGATTAGATGATCTGATGTGGACATGTTCTGACATGATTTGTTGATGATGCAGGCTAATGACAGCTTGCCGACCAGACTCACATATGGAATAAAGGGGTCACACACGACTACCAGAGAGGTTGAGGGAGAGGTGTGGACGATAGCCCTACCACAACCTACTAGCACTCCCACCGTGGCTCGAACTGTAGGTTAACGATTACATAGTTCGAGAGGACCCATGATGCCATGAGAGTAGACTGTGAAAGTCGCTCACAATGATTCTAAGGGGCATACAATAAGGTGGGGGCATTATTCCTTAGAAGCCCTTAGTCTCCCAGAAGTTCACCTAGTGGAGTGTTGCCTCCAGGGGTTATTGATGTCTACCAATCAATCAAGAGGCGAGTGGCACCCTTGGAGCACGTGGTGTGTCCTAAAGGGCACATCGCACAAAATAAATAATAGAGGCAAGTGGCACCCTTGGAGCATGTAGTGCGTCCTGAAGGGCACGTTGCGATGATGATGATAAAGGAACGAACCTAGATGGCCCTAAGACAAATATCACATTAAGAAATTTTAAAACAACTTCCCTAATTAAAATGTCGCCCAGTTCAGAATCTAAGTCCTAAGTCTAAAACTTTGTTAGGGGTAAAATTTTGTCTACCCTTAAGAAAATATATTTATATAAAATAAAATAATAAAATTTAAAACCACTTAAGTAATAATTGTGGGTCTTCATAAAATTTTTGGTAACATGAAGAGATTAAGAATTAAATAAGTGTGGATGTAAAACATAAAGAGGCAATTAATTATTTTAACTTTTGATAGTTTAAAAAATATATATACTAAATGAATAATAAAAGGGAACAGAGGTTAACTTGCACAATTGTCATTTTTTGGCGCTAATAAAAAGGGGAAAGAAGGAAATATAAAAATTAGGAAACTAGGGAATGAGGCAACGTAAAAAGGGAAAGAGGGAAACTTATGGTAAAAAGAGGGAGGTCAACTTAGTAAAGGATCTGAATTTAAAGAACCTTCTAAATTGAACTAATTTAGCAATTTGATTTTAGGGAAAGCTTTTAAAACTTTAAGGGAATTTAGGGACACCTAGGAGTGATTTTAGGAGCAATCCTAGGTGGGTGAGGGAAATGAGACAATTAATAAATTAAAGAAACTAATTATTGGAGGAAGGTGGGGGATGGATGACACTTGTATGATGGAGAATTTTTAGAAGATTTTTATTACAACTTAAATTAAATGAGATTTAGGGAAATATGGAAGTTCGAAAACTCTATAAAAGAAAGGGAGGAGAAGGAAGAAGGGGATCGGTTGTTAGCGTAATGTTATGCTGCCAGATTAGTGACTTGACTGATTTACTTGTGGGAGTTGGGATTTCCCAGCTTGGAGAGGAGTGGTAGCTTGGCCTTATGAGGGGAACTAGGAGCTAGACATACGCTCTGGATAGTGTGTGGCCCCTTTGCGGCTCAGGGGGTTAAGGGGGAAGCACAGTACCCCTAGCATTAGCTGGGAGGTACCGGTGAGGTCTCACCGATCGGCAAGCAGGATCTAGACGAAGTGCAAGCACGACTTGGATGAAGCACAAGCACGGGATAGCGTCTTCAGGTTATTCATCGTCGGTCACAAGTATGCAAGCGCGTTTGTTTGTTTAAGAATAAAAGAAAAATTGTTTAAAGTTTGTATATGAATCCTTATGATGACGATTAATGTGTTGAGTTTTGATCATCCCACTTCCTTGTTGTTTGTTTTCTATGCCTAGACTGTTATAACCCTTGGGATCCTTTTGATGAATTATCCTTGGCTCTAGCATTCTATTATTATTGGCTGCAAATTCTTATTGGTGTTCTTTATTGTAAAAGATGTAATTTTAGTCTGCAAATTTTGTACCTTAGTAATGTAAACGATATAATTTAAGTCTACATTTTTTTTGTTTTTTTTTTAAATTTAGGCGCACTGGATTGGAATACGAGGGGATTTTCTTCCTAGTTTCCGTTGGTCGAAATTCTGGCAAATTTTAATTCAATGATTTTATCCAGGAAATTTTATGATTATATCCTGGTAATTAGATGACTTTTTCCTGGCCATTTAATTTAGTCTAAGATTACATTCAACCTGCAATTTTTTTTCTCATACTGGTATCCTAGAACGTGAAAACAATCCATTTCAATTGGGGTTGTTGGGCATCTTGGAATGAAATGTGAAAAGAAACTTAAACTTATAAGTTGACATTGTTTGGGTACTCTGGATGGGATAACACTTGTGTCAATTTCCGGTCTGCATTTTTGTTCTACACCTACCAGCGATCTGTAGTCCTTATCATTTAAACCTGTCTCTAGAGGAGATTAGGGGTTCTACGAATGACCATTTTCCTGTACGTCTCCTTTGCTGAGCGAATCCCTTTTCATGTGCAACTTCCGACGTGAGTGCATTTGAGAAAACAAAAATCTAACAGCTAGCCTGTAATCGCTGAGAAGGGGTGCGGCAAATTGGTTCTCAATGTTACTGCTAGCAAGATAACTACCTTCTGACGAAGTATTGCACAATGACTATATGTTACACCCCCTGTTACCTTAATGATTTTATACCTGATTATTCTTGGGGCGATATTATGCCTGGGCACCTCGCTGGAATAATGCCACCCTTCGAACCGGTTTTGTTATGACTCTCACCTCTGCGTACTGCATATGTTGTGGTTATTTCCTTTACCTCTGCAGTTTCGTGTGTATGAAACAGCTGCATGGTCACTCCCCGAAAATTCGTGAAAGGTAACAGCTGTGTAGTATTCGTTTCATGTAACCGCGGCATGATCCTCCCCCAAAAATAGTGTGATGTACACATGTTATGAATTAGCATTAGGTAGCTTTGTGTGGCCATTCCCTTGATTACTTCCATTTATGAGCACTACAGAGAATTAAGCATAGCCTCACGGTTCTGATAGCTTTCCTATTTTTGGGTGTCTCAACATCTATAGGTAGTTAGTTATTACCTTTTTATAAAATTCCCAAGTGGAGTGATTACACTTAATTATTGAATTATATTTATAGGTTTTATCCGTTAGATAAAGGTTTTAAAGTTTCCTTTGAATACTATGTAAAATTCTTCTTTGCAACTTCTTGGCAGAAATAATTGTTTTCAATTTCACGCTTGAACCAATAGTCATCATTGGACTTATAGTTTTGATTTAGTTGCAGATGGAAATGATTCTAGTGGGATAGGAATCTATACTTAGGTATATTTCTCTAATAAAAACTTTGTTAAAATAGGTTTATTGGCATTTCATTTACGCGATGAATAGTCAAACGAATAAATGTGACATTGTTGAATTTTTAGATAGGCGGTTACTACTTTGGATATAAATTTTTGTTCGACTTTAGAATAAGGTGATTCAATTGAATAAGGAAGGAGAGTATGAGGAAAACATTCTCTAGAACATGTTTAAATTTTTCTAAATGTCTCTGATTTGTCCCTTGAAATAGAAATGCCCTAACTATGATTCTAGGAGATCCCTTAGTTAAAAATGTGTTAGGTAAGAATAAAAGCTCATTTATCTTCAATTTGGATTTGGGTATTTGAGTCATTTTGTGAGTGTCTACATTGCATTATAATACTTTATTCTACCGAGAATCTCATTAACCCATACCATATATTGTGAGATCTAGTCAAATCAATTTATTTGCATGCCCAAAAACTCAATAAATGTGATTTGCCAAATAACCTAGGATATGTTAAAGGAGACTATAATTCTTAGCTAGCTTGACCTAACGATGGACCGGGATATTGGCGAAGTCATCTATAGCTCACATTTCCATTGAGGGTGTTGATGTTCCTTCTTTTTAGTGTTCGTACTTGGACTGGTAATCATTTAATGTACTTACCTCTTATATCTATGTCGACATGTGACTCCTCTTTATTGCTTTCATGAATGATATTATCAGTTTCATATAATCAAGGCATAATGTAAAATGTTGTTATAATTTTTGTATTATTTAAGATAATGGAGTTTCTTATAGGTTCACATAATGAACTTATGATTATAGTTCCTCTTTACACACTCTTAGAAGTTTTTCCTTAAAAAAAAGACGTATAGTTAAGCTGCATGAAATTAAAAAAAAATATTATTGCTCTTGAATTATGATTCTTTATGAGATGACTTTTTACTCATTCATACTCATTATTGACTTAGCATGTTTAGTTGGGTTTGCTTGTGTCAAGCAGGATGTAGACACCTCCATGTTCCTCAGAATAGTCGCCAACCATGAGACCTTAAATGGTTAAAATCGATGGGAACCTGGGCTTGAGCATTCCTTATGTGTCTTGGAGGTCCTGACCATTGCAGGGTAGGATGGGAGGGTAGTCTATCTTATTTATTTGTCGATTGAGTATCATTCCTTGCATGCAGATACTTGATGTGCGTCTTAGGTCATCATGTTGTATTCACCGTTGTATATGTCTTGTTCATCATCGGTTGGCGATGCAGAGTCGAATGTGTTTATTACCCTTGTACACACGCGCACAAAAAATAAAATAAAATAATGTACTTGTTATAAGAGGTTCGTCGTCGTAACTAGGTGGTTTGTTACAACTTAATTGAAATCGATGCTTTCCCTACATGATAACTTTGGATGCATTTGGTGAACACCGGGTGAATGAACTCATCCACTTGAATGAGATCATAATCCTTTGAGGAAAGGTAATTCACAACCATCTCTATGAACACTTGCACCTGGTACAACAGGGTAGGTCACACTATTTGGAAGAAGGCTTGAATTACATCCAAAATGTGAAGAGGGATTGCACCTTTCCCACAAAGATATATTGTGCTCATTATTTTGAATGCACTCATAGCAACTTGATTGAAGGTAAGTCACAAGAATTCAAATGGTGGTAAGTCATGGCTAGGACATTAGAGGAATTTTAGAAGGTCCCAACTTGAGGTGACATTAGCTATGACATGATGGAGGGAATACCAAGCATACTTGACAAGTTGCATGGAAAGTCCATATGGTTTGGTAGCCTTGGTGATTGACTCAAGGTGATACATCAGAAAATTAGGATGGTGGATCAACACATAGGCTAGGAGGACCAAGAATGTCTTGTTGAGTATAAGGAAGGAGGATTGACAAGGTGCTACATATTGTGCTGTGGAGAAGGACAATGTTGTTCTACAATATCATAGATTGCGTGTGTTATATGTGGCAAGGAAATAGTGTTGATAAGTGCATCAAATATATGTGAATGTCTAGTGAAGGAGAGATGTGATCTTCATTGACTATCATAGGTTAACCTAGATGGATGATAGTATAGTCTCATGTTGGGTAGTTGATTGTTCACGTATGCTTAGATGAAGGGAGGAGTTAGTAGGTTTCCTATGGTTGGGTTGCAATGATGCAACATCATATATGATGAAACTACAAGGTGAATTCATGAAGGTGGGTAACACTTTCGTGACAATCGGGTCTCCAAAATTCCAAAAAACATTTTTTTGGCTGAATAAATTATCTTTTCGGTTGAAAGTAATATTTTTTGGTCAAAAACTCTTTCGGCCAAACCTTTGAACGTCAAATCGAACGACACCCTGACGACACCCTCGATTTTCGTGTACAATTTTAGCCAGACGGATATTTTTTCATCCGGTAACATTTTTTCAGTCGGAAGATATTCCGGCCCAAATAATGTTTTGGCTGAAATATCTTTCGGTCGAAACATTATTTCAATCGAACAAATGTTTATATATTACCCGCACATCGCTCCTGCCATAGTTTTTCTGAGTTCATAGTTTGTTGTGTGGAGAGAATTTGGTGTTGTTGGTGTTTGTTGTTGTTGTTGGCATTTGCAGAGAGCATTTGTTGCTGGCGGACAGGCAGTGGATGTTGGAGCAACAACAGTTTTGTGGACTTTGGAGCAGCGAGCGTCATTCAGGTATGTTTAGATTAGAGTTATAATTTATATTAGAATTATAATTTAGATTAGAATTAGATTGTAGATTAGAATTTAGATTAGATTAGAATTTAGATTTTTAAATTAGGATTTAAATTTGTTTTTTAGATTGTTGGTAGTGCCATATTCAGCCCTGTCCATGTACAGGTACATGCCCAAATTCGGGCCTGTACCTGTACATGGACAGGGTCGAATATGGCACTGTCCATTGTGTTTAAATGTGTATAAATTTTAAACTTTAAAACAAAGCCGAATTTAGATTATAATTTAGATTAGAAATAGAATTTAGATTTTTAAATTAGGTTTTCATTTTTTTTTAGATTGTTGATAGGGCCATATTCAGCCCAATCCAATATGTTTAAATGTGTATCAATTTTAAACTTTAAAACAGGGCCGAATTTTAAATTTTTAAACAAAGCCGAATCTCAAAGTTGATTAAATATTTAGAAAATTTATATTTTTAGTTAAAAAATTGACTTTAGAAATTTATTTAGAATGTTGACAGGGCCTTATTCGGCCCTTCCCATGCAGAATTTAGAATTTAAATTTATTTTGGAATTTTAGAATTTAAATTTTAAATTTCTATTTTTGGTTTAAATTTTAAATTTCTATTTAAATTTTATAATTTAGAAGTTAATTTTTTATTTTTGACAGGGCCTTACTCGACCCTGTCCATGTACAGTGATAGGCCCGAATTTGGACCTGTACTTGTACATGGACATGGCCGAATATGGCTTTTTCCCTTATGTTTAAATAAGTTTAAATTTTTTATTTTTAAACATGTTTAAAATATGTTTAAACAGGGCTGAATTTTCAATTTTTAAACATGGCCGAATTTTCAATTTTTAAACAGGGTCAAATTTCAAATATGTTTAAATGTTTAATTTTTAGAAAATTTAAATTTTTAGTTAAAAATTTGAGTTTAGAATGTTGACAGGGCCTTATTCGGCACTATCCATGTACAGGGATAGCCCAAATTCAGACTTGTCCCTGTCCATGGATAGGGACGAATATGGCTCTGTCCATGTATAGGGACATGCTCGAATTCAAGCATTTCCATGTAGTACCTCAAGTAGCAGAATAAGGAGATCTACAACTAGTAACAAAGGCCCAATTACATATGAAATCCATACAACCACTAAGCAAATAGACAAAGTTGCAGAAAATAGACAGAACATAGACTAGTTATTCTAACTATAAACAGTGAGACCAAGGGATAAGCATGACTGCTATAGGGCCACCACTACCCTGAATAGTTTCCAAACTGAACAAAATTAGACTCTGACAACAACTGTAAAGAAACATCACCATAAACGACCTAATACATATCACAATATTTAATAGACTTAACAAAAAGCTTGAAATACAAAAATATGTCTATAGTAATTGCTGCAATAGGAGCAAAAATAGTACAACATTGGCAAAAACTCCACTTCTCTACTAATATTATTGTTAATTTAAATTTTTAGTTAAAAATTACAATCATGGAAACAATAGGGATAAAGGAAGTGTACAGAACCATGAATCAAACCTGTTGTAATCATACCAACTAACTGTATAGGGTTGAGCATGATGAAGTAATGAGCTAATATGATATGAGACCACAACAAGCCCCGTGAACAAACTGAATTACACTGCATTCTTTGCTTAGAAGCAATTCCATCATATTCATTCATAATGACACTGATGTTGCATTCCTATTGATTATGGTCCTACTCCTAGTATAGGATATGAATAAGACCTATATTGGTTGTGCTCATATGTTACATGTATACACTTCTTATACCTTTTCATATTTATGGGATTGGTTCTAACTCAATACTAATACAAATACAACAACATCCTTTACATTCAATTTATGATAATCTACTCTACGCGTCTATATGATCTCAACATAATATAGGGTTATGACTCATACAAGAATATTTGTTCATGTTCTATGATGTGTGTTTGATATGCTGTTATAACTAAGAGTAATACATATCTAAACTGATGTGTGTTTCTGATCTTTGTTGGATTTGTTGTCATTTTATGAAAAATGACAGAATTAACAAAATTAAATATGATAGAAATAGAACATAATTAATTTTGTTCATGATTGGTATGTTAATTTTGTTCATGGTTGGTATGTTATTTTCTTCAGCATTTTTTTTTTTTTCTTATCCAAATAGTAAATTAAATATTAATTTTGAAACAAAACATTACATATAATTGATTTTAGAAACTATGGTATGATCTATTGTGACAAATTTTTATATTGTAATATATATGACACTTAACAAGTCCTTTCCATATGTCCATCTGTAAAGGACACACACCTTTATATGACTTTGTGACATCTATAAGAATGAATATAGGAATGTATTAACATCTTCGTGTGACCATATTTGTTATCCTATTTTTAAATAGTTCTAGGTAAATGAAACATAGTATAATTATTAAAATGGGTATATAAATATAAATTTAATGAAGAAAGGTTATAAAGTTAAATTATTAAAGTTAGGAAAACAATTTCATCAATTTTGTCACAATTAAGACTCACTCAATTGCATCTTCTTCAAAATCTATATCCCATTAAAACACACATTACTATGTTTATAATAGGCTATGATGCACTTACATTTGAAATTATTGTCATGATTGCTCTCAATCTAGATTTCTAACTCCAACAAAGCCTCCCAATATTATATTTGCTCCATTTTCTCCACCTAATCTTAATATAACTTAATATTGAAGACAATTTAAAGATTACTTATAGTGATGACCAAACTTATTGAATTCTTATCTTATTGATGATATTTATATTCATATAATATTACTTCACACAAATTGACCAAAGTTATTGAATGCTTATCTTATTGATGATATCTATATTCATATAATATAAGTTCGAATTGACAATTTATTAATTAATTCATTAATAACCTAGACATTAGTAACTAATGTGTTTATTTAACCATAATATTGTATATGTTGGATATTTAGGCATATCTAGCACACACATATCCCACACATAGAGTCCTACGACAATAACAAGTGATGTTCATAATACATATTATTAAAATGTTCACAACTAATCATGCATACAAATAAATAAAGTAAATCAAACTTCAAATAATCCTCATTAAAGAAAGAGTAATAATTCAACATTCATTCATCTTTAAAATTGAATTATTATAATTTAAACATGGTAGGAACTATGTGAGGAAACAAGGAATCACATATCAAATCCCAAATGTGATCCTCAATTGACTTAGAATCACCTAGGTCCTTTTAAAACATTAATTCCATCTCGCATCTACCATCCCATCGTTGTTGTTTTGAATTGATTTCCCTTGGTGAACCCAACTTCTGATTTCAATGACTTCTATGTGTGGGTTTTATTGATTATTATGAAAAGATTGTGGTTTTATGTTCTATCCCTTATCCCTTTAGTCATCAGTCCATGCCTGAGCAGTCGTCTAGCAGCCAAATCGATGGTCATCACTTCAGTGTTTAAAGACCTATAGATTCAAATGCTCTTCTTTTCTATGCATGGATGATGAGTGAAGGATAAGAATTTGCTCTGCCATCTATCCCTTATTTATGTTTGAGTTGATTGATTCATGGCTGAATTTTTAGTCTTTGCGCCTTCTTGTGTAGATTTGGTTTTTCCTTGAAATTCATCCGATCAATATTTAATTTAATATGCTTGGATTTTTAGTCAGTAACTAAATGAATTTCACTTTTTTCAGTCTCTTGATATGGCTTCTCTACCAAATTCAACACTCACTTTTGATATGGCTTCTCTTCCAAACCATAGACTCTTATCATTGTAAACTCCTTAAAAAGGAATTTGTCTCCCACTTTGGTGGTATTTTCCAATTGTAGTGACCCTTTGACTAAAGGAATAATTATAATGAATAATTCATTTTGGATAATAAAGTCTAATATAGAAATAAAAGAGTCTTAGATGGGAACTAATTATTATCTTATTGATGATATTTATATTCATATAATATAACTTCAAATTGACAACTTATTAATTAATTCATTAATAACCTAGACATTAGTAACTAATGTGTTTATTGAACCATAATATTGTATGTGTGTTGGATATCTTGGCATAGCTAGAACACACATATCTCATATGTAGACGATAATAACAAGCGATGTTCCTAATGTAATTTTTAAAATGTTAACAACTAATCATGTATACAAATAAATAAAGTAAATCAAACTTCAAATAATACTCATTAAAGAAATAATATTAATTCAACATTCATCCATCTTTAAAATTGAATTATTATAATTTAAACATGGTAGGAACTATGTGAGGAAACAAGGAATGACATATTGAATCTCAAATGTGATCATCAATTGACTTAGAATCATCGGGCTCCCTTTAAACCCTTAATTCCATCTCGCATCTCCCATCCCTTCCTTTGCTGAAATATGTTGGAGTTTTGACTATATTGAACTAACTCTAGATATATTCAAAATGCGAAATCTTCAAACCTTTCGACCTAATATCTCTAGTAGACAACTAGTATTAGTCATCACACATCTAGGGGAGTGTGGATAGCATGACCCTCCAATAACGTGAGGGGAATGTAGATATCTATAGACATTACGCTTTAGAACCATTAATTTCATGACAATTAAAAGACTCACTCAATTGCATCTTCTTCGAAATATATATGTCATTAAAACTCACATTACTATTTGTAGAAATAGGCTTCATTACCACCATAAATTTTGTGAAAATTAAGAATCACTCAAAATCATCTTCTTTTTAATATATATCCCATTAAAACTCACATTACTATGTTTACAATAGGTTATGATGCACTTAAACTTGAAATTATTGTCATGATTACTCTCAATCAACGTGAATTTCCACCTTATATGACTATATTTTATCTAGATTTCTAACTCCAACTGAGCCTCACAAATATTACATTTGCATCACCTCATCAAAATTTATATTAGGAATACAAACAACCCTCATACCCATCCCATGTTGATGTTATTAGTGGGTGTGTGAGGTTATAAATATAAACTCCTTGTTTTGGGGATTACTATGCATCAGATTACATGTGGTCTTAGTGGATCCAACCATAGGGAACTTTTAAGGAATCTTCAAGAATTTTTCTAATAAATTGTTTTTAGTGGATCCAACCATAGGAAACTTTTAATGAATATTAAATAAATGCTATAAGGAATATATATGTGGCCTTAGTGGATTGAACCATGCTCAAAGAATATGCACATGCTATTGAGTTAGTTTTGGGTAGTTATCCACTCAATGTAGAAATCCCTTAGTTTATAGTACAATTAGGTCCCTTAATGTAACTTTAGGTGACCATAAAGTATTTCACAGTTATGTATTTAGTTCAACCATATCCACAAGTATCCAACAATTTGTCCTTAAATCTCTCAAGTGATCCAACTATATAATATAACATTTGCACAGTTCATATGTTTTATAATATAACATTATCCAATCTGTGATAAGAAAAGAGTGCACCACTTAGCAAAGCAAGATTTCTTATGTTCCAAGATTAAAGGCATAACAAGTTGTTGTGCAACACTTACTAAAGATTTCTTATGTTATTAGTGGGTGTGTGAGGTTATGAATATAAACTCTTTGTTTTGGGGATTCTAATGCATTGCATTATATGTGGTCTTTGTGGATCCAACCATAGAGAATTTTTAAGGGATTTTAAGAAATGTTCTAATACATTTTTTTAGTGGATCCAACCATAGGGAACTTTTAATGATTCTTAAAGAAATGTTATAAGGAATATATACGTTGTCTTAGTGGATTGAACCATGTTCAAAGAATATGCACATGCTATTGAGTTAATTTTGGGTAGTTATCCATTCAATGTAGAAATCCCTTAGTTTATAGTACAATTAGGTCCCTTTATGTAACTTTAGGCGATGATAAAGTATTTCATAGTTATGTATTTAGTTCAACTATATCTACAACTATCCAAAAATTTGTCCTTAAATTTCTAAAGTGATCCAACTATATAATATAACATTTGCACATTTCATATGTTATATAACATAACATTGAACTATCCAACAATTTGTTCTTAAATCTCTCAAGTGATACAACTATATAATATAACATTTGCATAGTTCATATGTTATATAATATAACATTATCCAATCTCTGATCAGATAAGAGTGCAACACTTAGTAAAACAAGATTTATTATGTGCCAAGATTAAAGGCATAACAAGTTCTTGTGCACCACTTACTAAATATTTCTTATGTTATTAGTGGGTGCATGAGGTTATGAATATAAACTCTTTGTTTTAGGGATTTTAATGCATTGCATTATATGTGGTCTTTGTGGATCCAACCATAGGAAATTTTTAAGGGATCTTAAATAAATGTTCTTATACATTTTTTTAGTGGATCCAACCATAGGGAACTTTCAATGATTCTTAAATAAATGTTATAAGGAATATATATGTGGTCTTAGTGGATTGAACCATGTTCAAAGAATATGCATATGCTATTGAGTTAATTTTTGGTAGTTATCCACTCAATGTAGAAATCCCTTAGTTTATAGTACAATTAGGTCCCTTTATGTAACTTTAGGTGACCATAAAGTATTTCACAGTTATGTATTTAGTTCAACCATATCCACAACTATCCAACAATTTGTCCTTAAATATCTAAAGTGATCCAACTATATAATATAACATTAGCACAGTTCATATGTTATATAATATAACATTATCCAATCTCTAATCAGATAAGAGTGCACCACTTAGTAAATAAATATTTCTTATGTGCCAAGATTAAAGGCATAACAAGTTGTTGTTCACCACTTACTAAAGATTTCTTATGTTTTTAGTGGGTGTGTGAGGTTATGAATATAAACTATTTGTTTTGGGGATTCTAATGCATTGCATTACATGTGGTCTTTGTGGATCCAACCATAGGGAATTTTTAAGGGATCTTAAAGAAATGTTCTAATACATTTTTTTAGTGGATCCAACCATAGGGAACTTTTAATGATTCTTAAAGAAATGTTATAAGGAATATATATTTGGTCTTAGTGGATTGAACCATGTTCCAAGAATATGCACATGCTATTGAGTTAATTTGGGGTAGTTATTCACTCAATGTAGAAATCCCTTAGTTTATAGTACAATTAGGTCTCTTTATGTAACTTTAGGTGACCATAATGTATTTCGCAGTTATGTATTTAGATCAACCATATCCACAACTATCCAACAATGTGTCCTTAAATCTCTCAAGTGATCCAACTATATAATATAACATTTTCATAGTTCATATGTTATATAATATAACATTATCCAATACGTGATCAGATAAGAGTGCACCGCTTAATAAAACAAGATATCTTATGTGCCAATATTAAAGGCATAACAAGTTTCTGTGCACCACTTACTAAAGATTTCTTATGTTATTAGTGGGTGTGTGAGGTTATGAATATTAAACTCTTTGTTTTGGGGATTATAATGAATTGCATTATATGTGGTCTTAGTGGATCCAAACATAGGGAATTTTTAAGGAAACTTAAAGAAATTTTCTAATACATTTTTTTTAATGGATCCGACCATACGAAACGTTTAATGAATCCCCTTCCTTGTTGTTTTTTTGAATTGATTTCCCTTGGGGAGTCCAAATTTTGATTTCAGTGACTTCTATGTGTGGGTTTTATTGATTATTATGAAAATATTGTGGTTTTATAATCTTGTCCCTTATCTCTTTAGTTATCAGTCCATGCTTGAGAATTCGACTAGGATCTGAATCGACGGTCGTCACTTCAGTGTTTAAAGACCTATAGATTCAAATACGTTGTTTTTTTGTGCATGGATGATAAGGGAAGGATAAGAATTTTCCCTGTTGTCTATCCCTTACTTATCTTTGAGTTTATTGATTCATGGCTGAATGTTTAGTCTTTGTGTCTTCTTATGAACGAATACATTTGCGGCTTGATTGATTAAAAATTCAATTTCTCTCTGCATTTTTAATTGCTTGAACTTGGTTACATCTCTGCATTTTTATTGATAAACTCTGCATTGTGGATAGATATTGAGGAGCGATGTCGAAACAGGACTCTCCAAACATTCCCTGCAAATTCTCTAGGTTATTATCCTAAGAAGGAAGAACAAGAACTCCTTCGACTCAGACTCTGAGTGACCAACAACAATCTCGTCAGAGGAGAATTTCAAATGAGTCCGTGATTAGATCAAATGCAGAACCTGCTCAAGAAAGTGCTATGGATGAAACCTTCTTAGATACGTTGCACATTGAGACTCCTACACTTGAGAATGTAGGGAATACCTTAGGACAAGAGAATATTTCTGGTAATTTGCTTTGTTTTTTGTTTATTTTTTTTGTATTTTTTTGTATTTAAATTTATGTGAGGTTAAATCTTGAAGTTTCTTTCAAATGTGTGTGTAGATAATCAATTTAGAGCAAGGGATGACAATGAAAGAGAGAGTGGTTTCCATGAAGATTCAAATGTCGGTGAAGAGGGTGAAGGTGGATTTAGGAGGCCGTGTTATCAAGAAACAAAAGATTACATGCCTACGTCCACCTATCCTTCGGATGTTGGTGGTGAACTTCCCTGGGAAGGGAATACATAAGAAATGATGCTTGAGCAATGCTTAGGTGTTAAAAGGAGGTTGAAAAATTATTTGGTGGTCTCAGAACTCCCTCAGGAGAGTAAACAAAGCTTGCAAATTGTTTTGCATTCATTGAAAAACTTTATGGATGCATATAAGAAGATGGGGCCAACCATTGGCATTTTTTTTTATCTAATGAAGTGGCGAAAGTCACAGGTAATGGGTCCTGATAAATGGGAGGCAATAAAAAATAGAGTTTCAAAAGAAGACTTCATTTCCATGTTCAATTTCAAAGAGAGTCTAAAGAGGAAGATGTTGAAGGTGCAATATTTTAAGCACCCTGACATTGCAGGACATTTGTATAATAGATGTTTTATGGCATATGGGAAATTTCCATGGAACGATGAGGTTCCACACTATTTTGGAAGACATTTTTTTGTAGAGTTTTTCTTGCACATGCAACCTGATTATACTAGTCTACCGTCTAAATATTATGGGACTGGAAAATGACGTACATATGATCGCAAAGGGGCATATCAATGTGTGGCAGTGATGAGGCCTCCACAACCTTTAGTACCTCGCCCAACAAGGGAATTTTCTTCACTTTCAAAGTTGCAGGATGCATCAAAGGTTGATAAAGAGGCCAAGAATGCAATTAGAGAAAATTTGGAAGCATTTTTTTATGGTGTTGATGTTGGCATGAACTGTCAGTGAGCGAAAGAAAATTCCCAAGCCACATTTGTTTATAAAGCAAATGCAGATTTAGCTACAATGTCAACATAATATTTTTTGGAGTATGCAAAATTTTGCCAGGATGGTTGGAAGAAGGTCATTCAAAATGATGACCCGAACCACAGATTGGTATGTGTTCTAGTTAGGAAAATTTTGACGCATTTTATGATAGTTTACTTCTAATTCTAGATTTATATATCATTGTATCTATAGAAATAATGAAGTTTTTATTGTCATTAATTGCAGTTTGGAGATATGTTAAATGAATCGTCAATAGGTAGGGGACCTGATTTGACAAGTTTAAATTTGGATGGGTTGAATTAGGTATGTATTTTCTAATAGTTGTTCAATTTCCACTCTTTTGAATAAGAGATCAACAACATTTATAATTTTGTATAATTGTGAATACATTGAATCCTAGATTTAGTTCTTAGTTGTGTTGTTCACAGATCCCTATTCCATCTCCTACTACTTGGGCAGGCTTGTCTCAATTTTCATTGGGAGAGTTTGAAGTGGGTAGGAGTTCACAGGTATCATTTAATGTCTTAAAATCATTCAAACTTTATGTGTTCTAATCATTTAAATTTAATTTTTCAAAATTTCAAATTTGAAATGTGTTATATAGGATAATGTGGAGAAGAGAGTACCCGAGTGTATGCTTGGGAAGGAGACTGGGATTGAGGAGGAAAGACCCAGATTTGGGAAGGATGTGTTCATTCAAGATTATTCATAAATTTTTGTTTTTTAATTTTATCAAATTTTTGTTTTCTCAAATTTTTAATTTAGCCTTTCTTATTCAACACTTTGATCAATTATTTTGAAATATATAGAAACCCTAGATAAGTTTATCATTGTTTTAAATGGTGTACATTCAAATTTATTTAAAGTTAGATCATGATGAAGACCTAATTTTAAACTTGAACATTTGAATATTTGAGAATAGACTCTATCCCACATCAGAAAAGAGAAAGTTTTTAAATTTTCTTCGATTGCATTCCCTACTTTCTTGTCCAAGAATGATGTAGTATGGACATTTTTGTTTTATACATACAACGAAGTGAATTCCTTCTTACCAATGTATTTTCATAGTCAAATTCTTAACTAAATTGGTTACTAATCACAAAAATCAACATTCAATTAGATTTACAAATAAACTCAGACATATTGTATGTGTAAGATAACTCAGACATATTGTATGTATGAGCTAGCTCATACATAATTTCAAAGAGCATTTCATTGTATTTAATATGAATACATCTCATTTAAATGGTTTTTGAAGAATGACTTAATATACATGTGCATATTTGTGTTTTATTTGTACATGCAAGATTATATGAAAACATATGTTCCACCGTAGAAAGAGAAGATAAGTATTTTCCGGAAGAATGGTTTTTAAAATGGAGATTTGTGAACTTTTTTAGATAAAAAGTTGTTTTTTGGAAGAATGACTTGATATGGATATTTATGAGTCCTTTAGTTTGAAAGGGCATTGTGGAATTTGATTATATGACCAGTGCAGAAAAATAGAGAAGTATTTAACTTCTGAGGAGATTAGTCTTTTATTGTTGTGTAAATGTGATCAAATAACATCACCTAGGATGAGAATTTCTGAAGGATTTGGGACCTTAACCACAAGGAGAATTTCACCTGAAGGATTTTGTATTTTATCCACACGGAGATAGGTATTTCATTGGAAGAATGACTTAATATGGAGATTTGTGAATTTTCTTTATACACAGTTCTATATTTATTTTTAGATTATTATCTAACTCTAATTCACAATTTGTTTTACCAAGAACACAATAACATCCCCTGGGATGAGAATTTCACCTGAAGGATTTGGGACCTTATCCACAAGGAGAATTTCACCTAAAGGACTTAAGACTTTATCCATAAGGAGATAGGTATTTCATTGGAAGAATATCTTAATATGGATATTTGTGAATTTTCTTCATTCATAGTTCTATATTTATTTTCAGATTATTATCTAACTATAACTCACAATTTTTTTTAGCAAGAACAAAATTTTTCTCTTTATTTTTTTTTAAGATTTTAGATAAGATTTACAAATTGTTTAAATCATGTACTTTTAATTGAAGAGTAACTATCTTAACTTTTTTTAACTGTGGTTAAGTATGTTATTATTTATTATTGTTTTATTTAATATTTAGTTACAATATATATGCTAATATGTGTTATTTTTTTTTTTATTATTGTTTTTTATTGTTACATATGTATATATTATATTTGGTGGAAAATATGTTTACATATATTTTGTGGGAAAAAAGTATGTTGGAGGATGAGACTTAACTCTTTTGGTATGTATGTCAATTTTGTTTTAATTACAATTTTTGAATTCGGTATTATTTCACATGTTTGAATTATAAATTTTTTATTTTTGAATTTTTGTCTTGTGGGTATGAACTGTTTTAAAACGATGGCTTAGATTTCAGAATTTTGGAGTTAAATGTCTTAGTTTTTGTTATCAGTTTTTGTTACCATCTTAAAATGGATGTGGAACTCATGTATTTTACATTGTAACTATTTAGACTTTGATTATATATATTTCATAATTTTGGAATTCAAAATAACAATTTATTGTCTCATATTTGATTTCTCAAAGTTGATAAAAAAAGTGGCAAAGTTAACTAGTAATGAACTAATGTTTTGTATATTTTCCTTTTTACAATGTATTAAATTAAACATCAAGCTCTTAAATACTTTTCTGCTATGTATTAATTTAAATGTTTCATTTTATGTTCACTGTGGATTGTCAAAAATATGATCAAACTCTTAAATATTTTTTATATTATGTATTAATTTAAATGTTTCATTTTATGTTCACTGTGAATTGTCAAAAATATGATCAAACTCTTAAATATTTTTCTGCTATGTATTAATTTAAATGTTTCATTTTATGTTCATTGTGGATCATCAAAAATATGATCAAACTTTTAAATTATTTTTTGCTATATATTAATTTAAATGTTTCATTTTATGTTCACGGTGGATCATCAAAAATATGATCAAACTCTTAAATACTTTTCTTCTATGTATTAATTTAAAATTTTCATTTTATGTTCACCGTGGATTGTCAAAAATATGATTCTATTGACATATCAAATAATTTTGGTGGTAGAATAAAAAAAACTAAAGGAAAGATAAGCATATGAGATATGTTAAATAAATTGGTTACAATAGATCATAGATCATAGATCATAAAAAAATTAAAGAAAAGATATGCATATGATATCTGTTAAATAAATTGGTTACAATTGTAACATCCTGCTCGGGTGCACTGAGAAGACTTATTCTTTGAGGACACTTGCTCGCAAGTGATCTTGATTATTATGATATTAAAACTCTTGTCCTTGATTTTTGTTGTGTTATGATAGATGACATGATGTTTTACTGCTTTGACATAGACAGGTGCTATTGACTCAGTTTTATTGAGTGTGCAGGGTTTTCGACCTTGAGGATGCAAAGGCATCGATGGAACCCCTTGGACTCCGGATTGAGTTAGGGAGTGTGCTATTTGGGTTGATTTATTTACTGTGATATTTCATTGATTTGATGATATGATGTGGACATGTTCTGACATGATTGTTGAAGATGTAGGTTGACGATAGCTTGCCGACCAGACTCACATATGGAGTAAAGGGGCCACACATGATTTCCAGAGAGGTTGAGGGAGAGGTGTGGACAACAGCCCTGCCACAGCCTACTAGCACTCTTGCCATGGCTCGAACTATAGGTTAACGATTACCTAGTTCAAGAGGATCTACGATGCCGTGAGGGAAGACTGCAGCAGTCGCTCACGATGATTCTAAGGGGTGTGCAATAAGGCGGGGGCCTTATTCCTTAGAGCCCTTAGTCTCCCACAAGTTCACCTGGCAGAGTGTTGACTCCAGGGGTTATAGA
>CBVK0100228632.1:0-24496 GCA_900067695.1 Picea abies
CAACAACGAATTAGGGTTTCAGGAAGCTATAAAGGAAGGGTAAATCAACCTAATTCATTATGCATTGTTATGATTTGATGTTGAGAGTTCCCAGAGGAGGAAGAGAGTCGATCTTGTTGTTTTGTGGATTTCTGGAGGAAACCACCACCATTGATTGATTTCGGTGTTGAGAGACACACCGTAGCCCATCGGAGATACTAGCCAGGTATTTCACCGAGCTATTCAGGAGAATCCAGTACAATGTGCACAACTCATCCAGTGAGGGCACAAGTCAGATTTAGGGTTTGAGGAGCTGCACGAGGACAGAGCTTTGATTACATTTTCCTTCCAACCCAGTTGAGATCTAGCCAGGGCGCTTAGATTGAGCTACTTCCCATCAGATTCCAACGGTGGAATCATTCAGAGCACACCATCCAGCCATTTAGGGCGCAACTTTTTCGGACAGACAGTTGGGGGTTGCATGCAGAGTATCAAAGCAGATCCGGGCAAATCCTTCTGATCCAGTTCCGCATTTGGCGAGATGATCGTTTTGAGCCATATAGTAGTAGATTCCTTTGGTGGAATCCTTTGGGGTGCATCCAGTGTCCCAGGAGGCACGTAAACCCTCTAGGGGTCCAGATCCAGTGCCTCAGAGACCAGATCTGAGATCCGGCACTCATCCATTTCAGTCTAGAGGCCAAGGTGCTTCTATTGGAGCAGTTTTCGACGCATTCCAACGGTCTCTTCTTCCAGACAAGTTTTCCAACTGGTAGCAGTTACTGTACTTCTCCGGAATCACATATTTTTGTCGATCTATCTGTGCATGCATCAGATCTGCTATCATCTTCTGATCACGAGTATTTTGATGTTATTTGCTTGTATTCCAGTGACGATCCACGAGATCTAGCTGACGATTATATTCTATATTTCCAGTATGTTATTGTATTTCCATGCTTGAGTCGCATAATACATGTTATTGAGCAGTTGATGTTCTTTACTTCCGCATGCATCCTTATATGCTATTTAAAACATAAATGTGCAACATGCACATGCAATAACCAACATGCACATGCAATAACCCACATGCACATGCAATAACCATCAAGATCTCAAACATACAACTAAAACGCATCCAGAAACCCCTCAGTGTATCAGATCTACAAGACAGAACATTAGGTCAGTATCAAATATCTTGATGCGGGATCAAGGATATTACAATGGTATCAGAGCTTTAGTCCTGCCAACCTATGACTAAAGTTGATGAGTTTAGTGGTTGACCCAGAAGGCAGAGAGGATGTGGGGAGATAGATATGAGAGGTCAGAGGGCACTGGTAAGGCACCCATGGATCGAGAGGCATCCTTCATGTAGGTAATCAACGATTTGATAGTCAGTCAGCAGACCATGAAGTAGTCTTTAGCACAGTTGGCTAACAGATTAGATATAGTGGACACCCCGGGCACACCAGCCCCACATGCAGCACAGGGGAACTCGGGGGCAGGTAGTAGACCCCAGACACCTACTCGTACACACACATCTTCGAGTAGGATTCCTAGACCATGGTTCCCTAGTTTTCAGAGGGCACCTCCAACAACAACACATCAGTCATTAGCACAGAGGTCTCCCACTGAGGCGGAAGACATTGCGGAGTACATGAAGGAGTATGCAGTGTTGGGCCATGACTTCCATCATGACATGACACTCATTGAGTACTGTGGACTTAGGGGCATGAACCATCCTAGAGAACCTCAGAGAGGAGGATAGCAACAACAACAGGGCATAACATAGATTTCATCCAGAAAGTTGGTAAACTCACCATACCTTCTTTTGATGGATCGTCCAAATGCACTACCAGAGCTGGGGTACAAAAGTTAGACATGTACTACAAGCTCAACCATATGGTTGAGACGAAGGCTAGTGACTCTTGCGCATTTGAGGGACAGTTGGATGGACAAGATGATAGCACATGTCCTTCATCTTCCGCATCGGGTAATTTTGAGGATTCAACACTTCAGCATAGTGGTGACACTTGTGAGGATTCATATGTGTTGGCACTTAGACATGATGAGATTAGGAGGTTGGATGACCTACCTATGGGTGTAGACATGGCTTCCAAGAAGTCATGTATGGAGGATGATGATATTCCTATGATGAGCCAGCCACATTTTTCATCTTCTCAGTCACCTATGCTAGCCACGCCACATGAGGATATCAATGGCATTCCTGATATGGTGGAGGAGCCTTGTGTGAGGATTGTACACCAGGGACATATGGATCTGCAAACCCAGGAGGAGAGACATGACTGGGAGACAGTTGACCTTACACATACCCACCAGTATGGGGAGAGGGAGTCACCTCTTTTGGAGATTCCATTGCTAGATCAGGTTGTAGAAACTGATAGTTTGATAGGATACTCACTTCTAGGACCAGTCCACAATGATGAGGGTGCACTCTGCATGGGTCAAGATGACCATATCTCATGTCTAGACACATCTGTATGGGATCCAGGTGTAGATGACATTAGAAGAGTGAGCGCACAAGAGAATACAGCTGGCCATACAGGATACAATGCAATTCATATGGGAGAAGAAGTTGGTGATGGTGTGCAGTGGCATATAGGAGGACTCAGTAGCATAGAGGACAGTGGGCAGTTCAGTGCCTTATCTTTTAAGGAGTGTGTTGTTGGGGATTCCATTGTTGACACTAGCAGTGAGGAGCATGATGTAGGACCTCAACGAGACTCTGATCAAGAGTCATGACATTGGACGGGACAATTGAGAGTCAACGAGGACATGATCATGGCAGACACTAGATGCATGGATGATACACACACATTGGTGGCAGATTATTGTTGGAGGGCATCGATGGCACATGATAGTTCAGATGGGGGATTTTCCATGGATGACTTTCATACTCTCAAGGAAAGAGTAACTATGATGAGGGTCGACTACCAACAGTTATTTATGGACAAATATTGCCTATTGGAGGTTGGAAAGATGTATCGCAGGGCCCTGAGGGAGCAAGAGTTGGAGGTGGACCGACTCACTCATGAGTTGGTGAGAACACGAAGATTCTTGGAAGGAAAACATACAACCCCTTAAGAATCATAGTTCATATTAGATGAACTCCTTGAGGAGATTGGTCAGAGATACACTATATCTATCTTGACAGAGAGTCAGATATGTTCCTCAGTTACATTGTTGGAGGACGTCCACAGGTCACAGGGACCACCCTTCACGAGGGGTGTTGAGACAATTGAGCACACACATACACATGAGGATTCTAGAGCCAGGGGTAGTTATGAGGACACTTCCATTTGTGTTTCAGGATTGGTTGACCTTCATGTAGAGGATGACCCCGTAGTACACCCAGCATCCATGATGTTGCAGGTGTATACAGGAGATCACATGAGTATGCAGGGGCATACAGTGACGAGTGGTAGTTCACAGAGACATACATATATGTACAGTGGGATTCATGGGGACGCATTGGATTGCAGGGCGAAGACACACTTAGTGCAGCATGGAGATTCCTCCCCCTTGCAGCAGCAAATAGTTATGGGAGATCACCTTCACAGTAGCAACATCTATCTCAGTGATGATGGAGGGAGAGTGATTGACCAACAATTTTTGGAGTTATCTATTGTTGTATCCGATAGATGGAGTTTAGACGATGATTCACCATGGGTGCTAGTGGATGAGTTTTTGGTCCAATCCTGGGGATTGACCAAAGCATATGATACTTTCCAGTCCTACAGTCGGTTACAGATGTTTCTGTTAGCTTCTCCTGATACTTTCATCATTGAAAACAACATAGGGGGAGATAGACAGTGGCAAGGGACATGGAGAGTGGGTAGGCTGAGACCACCTGATAGGAGTGTCTTTATTGCATACAGTAGGATAGGGGCGGATCATCAGAGACAGACAGTTGAGACCTTGGGCGTGATGGTGAGCATCTTAGGCCGTGGGATAAAAGATATCTCAGAGGGTGACACAAATTCAAATTCTCATTGGGATGAGGATGGAGTGCTTTCGACAGTTATCAATATGACACATGAGCAGTTAGTGAGGATTGGAAGTGATGAGCTTCCAAATTTGACATGGGATCCTAGAGTCCATTGGGTCGATAGTTTGTTTCATCTTATGAGAATCCATGCGTGGAGGGTCCAGTATGGATACTTTGAGCAGACAGTCATGATCAGAGTAGAGCAACATCAACATGATGGTCCCCATCAGAGACTAGCATGGGACCCTAGGATTACAGGGTTGGGCATTTCATTGACTGATGGAGATGAGCGGACGTTTGCAGGGGGAAGTCACTTTGATTTTCCATTGAGTTTCAGTATTGGGGAGAGCACGACACTCGCTGGTGATTCATTGAGGTCTTGTAATAACTCACTATGGCAGCAACATGTTTAGTCGGTGGTGGTCATGCTGAGTTTGGTATGGTCTGGTAGGATAGACCCATTTCAGGTTGAGGCCATCTTTTATGTGCAGGAGACTCATGGTGTTGATATGTTAAAGAATTTTACTCCACAGGGCATTGCAGTTCACATTCTGATATGGGATCCAGGGATTGGAGTGCTTGGTAGTTCAGCGTTTGATCGAGTTGAGTTTCGAGTAGAGTGGTTGCTTGGGGAGTTGATTGAGATTCTTTGGCCATTGATCATTCTACTCATCAAGAGCATGTGGGTGTCATGCGTGGTGAGCACTTGGAGAGACCACATCTTGAGGGGAGTCTACCTTGTGTCACACATGTGGATATGGGACCCCGGTATCATATGTAGTTGGATTCAGTTATTGCTTGAGGACAAACAATATTTTGGCATGGAGGACTGTAATGTCCCCATTTTGGGACATTATAACATTACAACATTTCAGAGTGTTATGCCTACCCGAGCAACCAGATAGGGGTGACAGAGAGTTCAGGAGATATTGAGGGGTTTATTTGGGCCCAAATTGCATCAATCATCATCAGGAACCATTCTGCATAGGTGGGCTTTGGTTTCGTTGCATTCTGATGATTTCCGTAATTTTGACACTTTTTAGAGGTAAAATGGTTAATTAATTAAGTGATTTAATCAAGGAATAATAAAATAAAGTAAAAGTCACTTGGAGGGAAAAGGTCAACAATGAATTATGGTTTTGGGAGGCTATAAAGGAAGGGTAAATCAACCTAATTCATTATGCATTGTTATGATTTGATGTTGAGAGTTCCCAAAGGAGGAAGAGAGTCGACCTTGCTGTTTTGTGGATTTCTGGAGGAAACCACCACCATTGATTGGTTTCAGTTTTGAGAGACACACCCTAGCCCATTGGAGATACCAACCAGGTATTTCACCAAGCTATTAAGGAGAATCCAGTACAGTGTGCGCAACTCATCCAGTGAGGGCACAAGTCAGATTTAGGGTTTCAGGAGCTGCATGGGGACAGAGCTCTGATTACATTTTCCTTCCGACCCAGTTGAGATCTAGACAGGGTGCTTAGATTGAGCTACTTCCCATTAGATTTCGAAGGTAGAATCGTTCAAAGTGCACCATCTGATCATTTAGGGTGCAACTCTTCCGGGCAGACAGTTGGGGGTTGCATGCAGAGTATCAGAGCAAATCTGGGCAAATCCTTTCGACCCAATTCCACATTTGGTGAGACGATCGTTTTGAGCCCTATAGCAGCAGATTCCTTTGGTGGAATCCTTTGGGGCGCATCCGGTGTCCTAGGAGGTGCGCAAACCCCCCAGGGGTCCAAATCCAGTGCCTCAAAGAACAGATCTGAGACCCGACACTCATCCATTTCAGTCTAGAGGCCAGGGCGCTTCTATTAGAGCAGTTTCCAATGCATTCCGATGATCTATTCTTCCGGATGAGTTTTCCAGCTAGTAGCAGTTATCGTACTTCTCAAGAATTGCATATTTTTGCCGATCTATCTGTGCATGCATCGGATCTGCTATCATCTTTTGATCACAGGTATTTTGATGTTATTTGCTTGTATTTCAGTGATGATCCATGAGATCTAGCTGACAATTATATTCTATATTTCCAGTATGTTATTGTATTTCCATGCTTGAGTCGTATAATACATGTTATTGAGCAGTTGATGTTCTTTACTTCCACATGCATCCTTATATGTTATTTAAACCATAAATACGCAACAGGCAGATGCAATAACCCACATGCACATGCAATAACCATTAAGATCTCAACCATACAATTGAAACGCATCTAGAAACCCCCCAGTGTATTAGATCTGCAAGACAAAACATTAGATCAGTAGAAAATATCTTGATCAACGAGATCAGGGATATCACTTGTTCCTAATTTTGTCATTTATCAATAAAATTTATCTTTAGAATTATTATCTTATACATTAATAAAATTTGTTGTTTTTTTTGGCAGGGAAGGTCCATTCTAAACCATTAATCCTGACGCTTATCCACATCGATGATTCACGAGATTTCAGGGATTTAAAGCTACAAAATGTTTAATCAAAGCACAATTCTAGTTTGAATCTCCACTTCGGAACTTTGTGCTTCGACAATCTAAGATTAAACGTTTAAAGGTCCTCTTAACCCCGAAGTCATGAAGCTCTAGAGTCCTAAAGTTATAGAATATTTCTTTATAAAGTAAAGTAATCAGCTGACATGTCCTATGCCACCTGGCATTATTTACACGTGGAGACACATCGCGCTTATTTTGGGAATTTTTGGACACATAATTTGCACATTTCAGTATGACACATGTCACCCATGTTCTCATGACACATCATCATATGTGATTTCATCCTTCCACGTCACTTCGGGAGACTGTCCTTCAAGATATCATATTATCAACGAATCCAAGAAGCTCCAAACTATCAAAGTGTCAAAATGCCAAAGCACTGAAGTGCCGAAGTACTGAAAGCACCGAAGTCCTAGAGTGTCGAAGATTAAAGGTTAAGTAATAATTTATTAAGCTCAATTAAGGGTAAGTAATCACTTCATGACTATGGTCTTCGGGATAATTTTAACATTTTCTATTTCAATAGTCGCGAAGCTCCGGATTCCCAAAGTCTCAAAGCATTGAAGGATTAAAAAACAAAGAAGTGGTTAATTAAGTAAATCTTGATTAAAGATAATTAATCACTCTATGACTTCGGCCTTCAGGACATGTTTAACATTCTCTATTCAAAGCCCCGAGTGTCGAAGTGTCAAAATACTTACTTTCACTAATCACGATTATTAATGTAAATTAAATATGATTAGTGTGAAATATTTGAATAAAGTTCGTTGCTGTCAGGTAATAAATTCACTAGCTTTTAGCATGATTACCCTATCATTTGGATACAAAGTGTTAAATGTAGAATTAATTAGTGTCTTAATTAGGATTGGATAAAAGATTTGAACTCTATATCATTTATGTATTCGCATTCAGAATTCTATCTCGTCTATGCATTCACATTCACAAGCTTTATTTTTCTTACAGGGGTGAATACCAGTAGCAAGAAGTCATGGAGCCTCACAGGGGAGCAAGAAAGCAGGTCCAAGATCAATCTACAAAAGAATAGGGAAAGGATTCAAAATACTATATTACAAGTCAATCATGTTAATTTGCAAGTTTTAAATGATCTCCTCATCTGGAAAAGTTTACAATAGCAGAATACTCAGCAGGATGATGTAAAAGTTCAAAAGAGTTTACCATTGGTGCATAAGAAGGCTTTTAACTTTGAGTTAAATGTACATACAGAGCCTCCCAAGTTCGTAGTTGCATTATTAAACTTGCACACTCAATACAAGAACCAAAAGAAGATAGTTGCATCTACGAGCAAAAAATGAAGAGATAATCATTGAAACAACCAACAAGCAATGAAGTTTCCAGAAGAAAGACAGATGTTCAAATCTTTTGTAATATTTAGTTAGCCTAGTATTTAAAATATTTTCTTCTATTTTAAGATCTAGAAGTGTGGTAGTCTAACTGATTTTTGTTAAGACAAAATTGTATAAATAAACACATGTGAGATATGATCAAGGCTTTTTTGGCCTGATGTAAAGAGAGACTTTTTAATACAAATTCCTATAGGAAGACAAAGATTCTACTTCTCATTTCTTTGAATTATGTGTTTTCTATGTGTTGCTACTTTATCATAATTCATCTTCTTCACTCTATGATGTTTAAGGAATGAACGACTGCAATTTAGTAATACATCTACTGTGGTTCACTTAATTAGATGTTTATTCGGGTATAAATTTTCCTTTGTTTTGTCTATAAGTGAAACAAGACCTATGTTTGTATAGATGTTCTCATCTTAATTCATCTTTTAGACATAAATTTCATGTTTCTTCTATTGCAAATAAGGTAAGATTTATCAGCATTGGATACCTTGCTTTGTTTGTCAATTTTGTTTGCTATAATTCTACTTTCCATCTCTTAATTATTGATAAAAACTCAAAGGAAGAGATATTGCCTCTGTGTTTCTAAATTATTAGAGTATTGAAGTTTTGTTCCAAGCTGAAGGTAGAAAAACACTATGAAAGAAAATATTTTAAATTTGGATGCTTGACATTATTCTGTGAGCCCAGAATAAATCTCGGGAACAACAATCTCCATAGAAGGTGGTGTACCAAGTGAGGAGGAAGATGCTAGACAAATTTGATTTTTCCAAAAAACCCATTTGTCAACTTTTTTGAATTGGATATGACCTTCCCTCCCTTGTCACCCTTGTCACATAGACCACCCCCTTACACCAACTTTGTCAATTCAACCACTAGAATTATTGCTCCTAATATTCCTCATGAAGCACATTAAAGGAGGCAAAAACAAAATAGAAACTCCAGCGTTCAAGATGGCTCAAAAGAAAGAAAGAGATGAGAGCTTACTAAGCCTTGTATGCTTTAGGGAAGCATCTTTAAGTGGTTTTTTGATAGGCGTCACATTTGTTTGTAATATTGAAGTGGCAAGTTCCCTGTTTGGAACCTTACAACAATAGGGAAAAATACAAAATGCACAATCTTAAAAGAAAACTATAAAAACAATGGAAGCACTTCCATATCCATGAGTAGATTGTAACTTCAAATTTCGGTAATGGAAGAATATATCTCTTATAAACACTATAAATTAGTTGATCCGTGCTAATAAAATGGTAATAATAATAGAGTAATATATCTCTAATAGAGACTAGAAACTAGTTCATTTGTATTGATACTAGCATGGATCCGACTTAATCCCAGATCTAATAAACATTGAAAGGGATCAAAATAAATAAAGACTTAACATTGAAAGAAATAACAATAGTAGAATAATATATCTCTAATAAAGACTAGAAACTAATTCATTTGTATCGATACTAGCATGGATCCGTCTTAACCCCAAATCTAATAAATATTGAAAGGGATCGAAATAAATAAAGACTTAACATGTAGCAATACTATACACATCTACATGGGTTGTAGTAAAAAAACACTAGTAATACAAACCAACGATAAATCAAATTTGAAAAATTGACTTGTAAAATGTGGTTTTGATAATGAATAAACAACAAAACCAACGATTAAACAAATTTGAGAAATGTTATTCATATCGACTTTGGGTGCTGTGGGAGTCATAAATTTCATAATTTACCCATAAAACTTCACGGCAAAAATCTGGCATCAAAAAGGTTTCTTAGTGTTTATTTCTCAAGAATTGTACAATGACAATCGTGTTTTGGTTTTCTATAGCATTATAAATTACAAACTTAGAAATATTCTTAGCAATCTCTTTCTTCTTTTCTAAAGAACCCCTTATCCATATTTGTGCAAAAGTTATCAAATTGTGGCCTCGTAGAACTAGTGTAGTTTCTTCACAGGCTAAAACTGTAATTGGCCAGATTGAACATATTTCTGGAGCATACAATGGCTTAGAAGACCTGTAAAACCGAAGCTTGATTGCAGAGAAATGGCATGCAGGAATAAGACATGTTACTGCAATGCAATGAGAATTTAGAATAAATACTGAACAGGTCTCAAATGCAGCAAAAAATAATCCCTCTGAAAAATGTCAAGTAATCCCTCACTTTGAACAATTATGTAACCATTCTTCAGAAAACTGTTACAACAATTCTTAAAAGGCAGTAGTTTCATATGTTCTTTCAAGTACCCTTTTAGCTACAGGACATGAAGATTGATATCAATGCAACATTTTCAATAAACAACATTGAATACAGAGTAAAGGCTTTTAATTACATCAAATGTTTCTGATAAGGTGCATGCATGTTCCTATGCAGTGGTTGGCATGGATACAGATATTGTAAGAAAAATACAGCCAGGCCCTATGTAGCTCTTCATGTCCAATGGGAAATGAGACAACCATTCAAGAATCTACAAAGACACAAGCTTGTTATGATCCGGGCTTCAAGCAATATAAAACAGATTACTTACGAACAAAAATGGCAATTTACTTTACCAAGAATTTGATTTCTTGCGTGGATTTGGTTCAACCTTTGGGAAAAATCGCACAGGTCTTTCCGAAAGGCTTTGAAAATGACTCTCCTGTGCCTTCCTGGAAATTTCAACAGTGAAAGAAATCTATCATACATATCTCATTCAGATACTTTTGTATCTGAATTGGAACTTGTTGGAGACTGATCTGATCCTGAAGAAGTATAGCCATAAATCATGAGATCTGAACCTTCATGCTAAGAACTTGAGGAGATGTTGTGACGATCACTTCTCCTTCCACTATGTGAGAGACTGACTTTGCATAACCCATCATTTTTAGGACTTTGTTTTAGCGTGAATCCATCTTCCTCACAAACTGAAACACTATCAATCTTTGTTTTCATCTTTGGAATGTAAAGTAAAATGTTTCGGTACAACAAGAGGTGGCAAGGATGGACTCTTTGCAGAGAATCACTCTTCCAAGGGATTGCAGCTATCCTTTGCCAAATATTGTTTTGAAGCCATAAGATTTAGATGGTGCGTGCTATTGGAAGAATTAATATGATGCTAAGGCCAAGCAAGATTGCCTAGACGGAATTCTTAAAAAATCTGTATATTCCATATTTTGAGAAGAAAACAAAATATACATCGCTGTGCTTTTTAGCACTCTATAAGACAAAGAGTGATCAAATAAATCATTTTGACTCTGCAAAACAGACCTGAGCTCTATCTTTTTCTTTCGGAACACACCTGATCTACATATGACCACTTACATTTTCAGACAAAAGAACAGATCCCTACAGCTATTCCTTATCCAGTGTCAAGACCACCGTACATATTACACTGTTTCAAAATATAGACATGGCATCAGATGTTAGACTTCACTAAAACTGTAACTACCCTTGATTATTAATTATAATTAATTTAATAATATAGTCCTAAAAGATTAGCTAAACTATATTTATTTATTAAAATAATATTAACTAATTATTTATTTTTTATTATGATTAATTTAAGTATTAATTAACTCATTAATTAATAAGGTAAATAAATAAAGGTGGATAATAAAATATATTATTAAATTAAGTTACTTTCCCGAAAATGGAAACATATTAAAGAATGGGATAAAATATTAATGAAGTAGGGATAAGATATTAAAGAATGGGATAAGATATTAGATAGGGAGTAAATGAAGGGAAGTCGGTGAAGGAGGGATAAGGGGGGAAAGGAGTTTGACGGGAGGTATTCTACTGGAGTTGGCCATGGATTTTGGGAGCTCTGAGTATTGCAGAGAGGGAGGTGAAATTTTGTGAGTGGCATTGACACAATGCACCGGAGTTGCTGGGGGTTTTGGGTACGGAGGGCCAGGATATCCGTTGATATCCTGGGGCTAGGGAGCTGCCTAGTTGGCAGGGAGGACGGTTTTGGGTAGTGTTCATAAGCGATCAAGGAAGCAAGCTACAGACAACAGGAGGGATAAATAGCATCAGCTTAAGGTATTTACCAAGAATTATGCATTGTTTTTATATTAATTTGTTATTAAATTTTATTATTATTGATGAATTGATTACGAATGTGCTAAATGATGTAGTTCATAAATTTTACTGCTCTGTTCTAAATTAAATGTTGTTTATTTAAATTCGGTTATTACAAAAACCATAAGATTCATCAGAATCTCTGCGGGAATAAACAGATCTTCTTAATATATGAATGAGATCTCTTCATGAAGAGATCTTCCTCCTCTTGTTTTCACTGTCACCATTTGTGCTTCCTGCAGTAATAAAACTTTCTTTGATAATGCATATGCTGTCTCATTTAGCTCTCGAACACACGCTGAAAATATATGAATGGGATCTCTTCAGGAAGAGATCCTCCTCCTTTTGTTTCCACTGTCATCAGCTGTGCTTAGTGCAACTTCATGTGCTGCCTCATTTAGCTCTCTAAACACATGGTGAAAGGATATGCCTTCATACTTTATTTTTAAAAATTTTTTCATTATAAGATTTAAACTTAGGATCTCTCTGATTCTCTATCTTGCTAACTCCATTAGCTCAGCCAATCACTAGCTTCGAATCTCCCATGATTTGTATGCATGATACTCCTTTATCCATAGGAGGTTTAATATCACAAACAAGGCACACATTTCAGCTTTATTATTTGATCCTTATCTAAATGCTACTTTGAAACATAAATAATGAGATGAAGACCAATAAGAATACCACCAAATGCACATATGCCCAGGTTTCCTTGACCTGCTCCATCTAAGTATCCCCGAGCTTTTGTGTAATTAATATTCGAGAATTTCAAAATTCAGTTTTTCCTTTACTGTCTTCGGATATTCCATCTTAAGCATACCTTAGCTAATGGTTTACCTAAACTGGCAGTATCTCTTTCCCTTGAAAAATCATTTCATTATTTTCGCTAACCATACCTTAACTAATGGTTTACCTAAACTGGTAGTATCTCTTCCCCTTGAAAAATCATTTCATTATTGGCTAACCATAAAGTCCCTGCCACAGTATATGGCAAAGACTTGTGGTTTGGAACTACTCTATCCAAACACCAATTTTTGAAGCACACCGAGATAGATTCTCTTTCCTATTTCCCATTCACATTCTCCCTCACACTTCTCCTGTGAATTGGCAATGCACTAATAGATGGTCCACTGATTCTTCATTGATTCATTGATGTTATAGAGCAGACATCTCCTTAGACCTTCTTGATACTTTTTTGTAATTATCCCAACTCAGCACTTTTTTTTTTTTACTAGTGCAAGCCATAAAAAAATTATTTTTTGGGCACAACTTAACTTTTAGATTACATTCCACCATTATTTCTTTTCACCTTCTGCACTCTCAACTGCCTTTGCTACATAACCCCAATTTCGTTGTGTACGTTCTTCAAGTTTTTTTCTTTGACCATATTATCTCGTCCTCCTCATCCTTTAGTTTTATAGCACTATGTTGACTCTGGCAATAAATTATTTCCACTCTTCTACTTAATCCCCATGAAGGCCTAAATGTGAATCAGACTTCCATTCTTGGTTTCATAGTATAGAACCCTGTTCTGCTACATCTGCCAAACCATAACTTTATGGGAACGGAGAAACATTTTTTGAGAAGCTAGTAACCATAACTTTAGTTTTTTTATATACTAAACAATGTTCTTTACTCATTTGTAATTCACTTCCTCTGCTAATGTTCTTTACTCATTTGTAATTCACTTCCTCTGCTAATCTTCCATACCAACCATTTACCTAATCAAAGGAAGGCTTTGACTAATGCCTTCCATATCACTGATTCCTCTCCATATTCCATTATTTCTTCCCTGATCCAATCCTCCACAGACCACAGGGTTATGTATTTATCTTTCACTTGCATACCCTGCATACCTTCATTATTTATCATCCTCCACAGAGTCTTAGCATACCTTCATTATTTATCATCCTCCACAAGGTCTTACCTGTAAGCGTCTATCCACACCAATATTTTGACATCCCATCCTCCTTTCTAGTTAGGTTTAGCTATTTTCTTTCGTTTGACTAAAGAATGCCTTCCTTCTCTTTTACCTGTACATAATAAACTAAAGCATTTTTCCCTAATTTTTTTCAACATACTCTTTGGGATGTGTGATAACGGTACAAATGCACTTTACTCAACATGTCTAGTTTATTCACCGGCTACAACTGCAATATGCTAGACTGAACATATTTCTGGAGCATCCAATAACTTAGGAGATCTGCAAAACCGAAGCTTGCCTGGAGAGAAATGGCATGTTACTATATAGAGAATCTAGAATAAGTACTGGACAGGCTTCAAATACTGCAAAAGATAATCCCGAATGTTAAGTAATTACCATCTCTATATAAAGCGAACTGCTGTTCAGTTTGAACCATTATAAAACCATTCTTCCAAAAACTGCTACAACAACCCTTAAAAAGCGGTACTCTCATCTCTATTACCGGATTCCCGGGGGCTTGAGGCTGGATCCGCAGATCCGCGTAAGATCCACCACGTAAACGGATCCCATGCTGCCGAAACGGATCCTGTACCAGCTATCCCTCACACGCCGTATCCCAAGCAAATAACATAAGAGTTGTAGGTACAATGGTGGAAAAAACCGTATGGATGACGAACATTGATAATGGAAAAGGACAAATCCAGTCAAGAAAGTGGGGCGATACTGCCTTCTGCTTTACCAGTGCATGGAAAGGAAACCAGTGTAACATCTCATGGAAATATCCGGCAACTTTACCATCCTGCCTTCCCTTAAAATAAGGGCTCAGCACTTCAATTCATTCATACATTTACGTTTGAGTAGTATTCAATTTGTGTAATTGATTTTGGAGCAAATGAAGATTTCATTTTCTGTCCCGTCAATTAATCAGATCATCCGGATCAAATTGAAGAGCGCAGCTGATACGTCTGTGCTGGTGGGTATTAATGTTGTATTCCAGCTTGCAGTGTTGGGATCTCTGTTGAGCACTCATTCTCACTCTCCCTCTCAGCCGAAGAGTTGTGGACATGGCATCTCCTGGATTCCTCCTCACGTCTATCTCTCTGCTCTTGCCTGCATATCCACCATTGCTGCTCTCTCCTTCGCATTCATAACAGAAACCCACCTGGACTTCATACAACGCCGGCTGCTCCTCTTACAAAACGTTTCTGGCGATTCGATGAGTACTGGCGATGAAGATATAGAAGGCGGACGCCCCCCATGTTCATGTTCATTGAGCTATAAGGACTATTTTTCCACTTACAGGCTCGCTCTCTGCGTTCATGTGCTTGTCTTCCCCGTCCTTATCTTCGACACATCCATGCGTTTACTCTGCTGAAATCCTCGCTTTATTTCGAGTCTTAATTCTAGTATCTTATATTCTCTTGTCCCGCATACTTGCTGTGATTTAAGTAGATGTATGAACTTTGCAAAAATATGATAGAATTGACACACTTAAGAAGAAAAAATTAACCTGATATGCCATGATCTGTCTCGAAATTCCTAATCTTAAACATCTACAAATTTTGCACTCAAATGTGGTTATGCAAATAATTTAGATTTGAGGAGTTGAATTTTTTTTTGGTCATTTCTTTTCATTTAATATATAAATATATATATATATTTTTGTTGTTAAAATGATCATAGGTGAATGAAATTTATTTCATGGATTTTTATAAATTGAGTAAATATTGATCTTGGAATATGATCTAAAACAATGTTTGTTTGGTTAAGAGTTTGTCTTCTTCTAACTTAAAGAAATAATTAACAGTCATATGTAACATCTAGCAGAAGTGAGAATCTACCCCTTTATGAAACACTAGTGGGTTATTCAAGTGATATAATTTTCTTTGAATAACAATGAGAAATCACCCTACATTCACAAATAACAACCAATAATAATTGTCATTGATGATTAACCACTCATTGATAACTAATTTATGATAAACTTTATCACTGTGTAAAAAAATATTAAATAAATCTCAAAAAAAATACTCACATTTCAATTCAACCTTAACTACCTTTTCTAGCTAAGGTTTTCAATCTTTAAGTGTAATAATATTATGTTAATCATAATTCCCACTTGGAATCATAGTTGAGACTTTTATTCCTTTTAGTGTCATCATATTATCTTAGTCATATTCCTGCAACGTAAGAATGTATAATTTATCTTGACACTCTCAAGAGCAAGAGGGTGTCTTTCGTTGGATTTGACACGTAAAATCTAGTAACTAGTGAAATACAATGCATGTTCCTATGGCGGATTGAACATTCTCTTCTGCCATTCTGAATGAACAACTATGTTCATCATTTTTTACATTAAAATTTCAACCTAATGATTACATTTTGACTTAGTTTGTTTTTTCACATCTTTTACAATATTGGATAGTTGTTTAAATTGTTGGATTTTTTTTTCCTTTCATGTTCATTAATGTTTAGGAATTATCCCGATAACTATGATATAGACTTTAAAATCAAAATTAATCTTAAGAAATGATTAAGGTTTTATTAAATTAAATTATTATTATAATAAAATTGATCAAATAAAGTGTTTTATTAAATTGAATTAGTATTATTATGTAAGATTTCTATTTTTTTTTTACTTGGTTTGTTGTGTTGACATTTCGTAAACAGATTACTTTTGGAGTGTTTGTATGTGTTTGTTGATATAAGAGTTTATAAACAATTTGCAGCTTTTGAAAGAGTGTGTAATTTTATAGATATACCAGCAAGGATGAACATAAACATAGACCATATAACATAATTTATTTCACTTAGATTCATAGGCAGCAATACTACATGGAGCAGCAATCATAAAAGGTAGATCTGACCTGAGTTTTAGATGATATGTTGCCTTCTTATAGTCACTTCAACCACCAGAAATTAATACACAGTGTTTTCATAAAAATGTGCCCTATGCTTGAGATATAGCTCATCTATATGACATCGACCCAACATTTCATCTCACCAAAACTGAAAAATGATGACAGTAACAAATAAAGTGCCTTCCTCTTGTTCAACTCGGCCAACAATGGAGGAATATCTATCCTCAGGTACAAATAGACTTATCGTGTGTTGATAACTCAAACTGGGCAATGTAATGCTTCCTGTCACCAAGGTATGCGCCCAACATCACTATATCATGCCCAGAATAAGGAGACACGACCCCCACACTTGTATTTCCACCTTTTGCAAGGAGGTATGCACCCAACCTGTATAGATCACGCCCAGAACAAGAGATACGACCCCAATACATGTATATATTATTTCTATAGTGAGATATGTGCCCCCGAAAATTGATATGTATGCCCCACATAGGTAAGAAATCACCCAACAATAAGAGGAATCACTCAGTCTATCTTCAGCTTAGAAAAACGTAGGAGGAAATCGCCCCCCCGAACAAAGATAAAATACTTGGAATGTTATGCTGCCAATCTTCAACAATAGCTTGTGTTCCTTCTTAAGATGAAGCCTCAATTTGTTGTGTGTATAAATCTTCTCGAAACCCAACGAAGAAATCTGAAGATGATCCCTTCCCGCAACTAGCTAGGGTGTATAGTTGCAACACCAAAACTATTGGATGAACAAGGGTTTCCAAAACCCTAAACTCTCTTCTCAAGAGCTCTCCAAAATCTAAATTCCAAATGAGCAAAAGAAAGAATGAGGGGCGCCCCCCTCTTTCCCCTCTTTTATTTATCCATTGAGTTATTTCCCTCACTTTATTCTTAATTTTCTTTTTAAATTCACATTATGCTTGCATACTTTATAATTTTAAGTGACTTCATTTGCCTAAGACCCATGTCCCCCTTTTTCCCTTTTTCACTTTATAAAGTTATTTCCTAGGAAAAATTTGAGTTCCCTGGGTAACTTTTCTGACTTAGCCTACAGGGACCAATTTAGGCTAGCAAAACCACTCCTTATGCTTCCTAGACCAACTGGGAAATTATAGTCCTCCTTGCCTGATATTTCTTGTTCTCAAGCAACTGTAATCCAGGATGTTGCAATATCTACTCTCCTTCCCAAGTAGCATCCTCGATTGACAGATTTTTCCATTTGATCAGGTACTCTTTGATACTCTTGTTCCTTAATTTCCACTCTCTGGTCTCCAACACCTCCTCTAGAATTAGAATCAAGTGCCCCTCCTCATCCAATGGTGGCAGCTTTGTAGAGATGACAACATGTTGTCCCACTGCCTTCTTAAGGCATGAAACATGAAAGACATTATGTATCTTACACAACTCTGGAATCTCCAACTCATAAGCCACCTCCCCGACTCACCTTGAAATCCTGTAGGGACCATAGAATCGCGGCTTCAATTTCTCTGCCCCCTTCATTTTCAAAGATGATTTCCTGTATGGCTGCAAGCGAAGGTATACCAAGTCTCCCACCTCAAAACTATACTCCACTCTATGTTTGTCAGCATACATCTTCTACTGAATTTGTGCTATTTGCAGGTTATCTTTGAGAGTTCGCAAGATGTCCTGACTCTCCTGAATCCAATCTTTGGCTTTGGACACCTGACTGCCCCCAAATACTCGGTCCACAAAGGTGGTGGCATCATAACCATACAAATCTTTGAAAGGTGTCGACCTAATTGACATGTGATAAGTGGTGTTATAGAAATTCTCACCCAAGTGAAACCACTTGATCCACACCTTTTGTTGCCCCGATACATAATTTCTCAAATACCCCTTGAGCCATTTGTTCACAATTTTGGTTTTCCCATCCATCTGAGGGTAATAGTTGGTACTAGGCGTTAATTTTGTCCCTACAAGTTTGAATAGATCCTGTCAGAATCCCCCCATGAACCTGTTGTCTCGATCACTGACAATTGTCTTGGGCATTCCATGCAGCCGAAATACCTCTCTGAAGAACAATTCTTCTACTTGCGCTGCAGAGTATTTGGACAATATGGCGAAGAAATGGGAGAATTTAGTAAGCCTTTCAACCACCACGTAGATACAAATCTTTCCCCTGAACCAGAGGCAGACGTGTAATAAAATCCATCGAAATGCTTTCCCATTTTTGTTCAGGAATGGGTAGCAATTGGAGCAATCCTACTTGATGGGTATGTTCCACCTTGTTTTGTTGACAGATGTGGCATTATCGTACAAACTGCAATACATTAGTCTTGAGACCCTTCCAAGCGAACCTCTCCCGAATTTGTCTATAAGTCTTCAGGTATCCTGGATGACCTGCCAAAGGAGAACTATGTGCTGCATGTAGAATTTTGCCTTTCAACTAAGATTCTAGTACTAAATAGATGTGGTCCTTATAATATATGATGTCATCAATAACCCTGTACCTGTCATCGGAGACCTGGCCATCAAGTATCTCACAAGAAAACCTGTTTTGGGAGTATTCTACCAATAGAAGGGCCTTCCATTCCACTGAAATCTCCATGAGAGAGAGAAAGTGGGTATCCTAGACAAGCCATCAACAACCAAATTATTTTTGCCTCGAATACTCAATTTCAAAATCATAGGCTTGGATTTTACTGATCCATTTTTGTTGTCGCTTGCTCAACTCATTTTGCTCCATGAGAAACCTCAAGCTATTATGATCCGTCTTTACCTTGAACCTGTTCCCCACCAAGTACTATTGGAATTTGGTCAAAGCATGCATTATGGCCAACATCTCTTTGTCATATATGGAGTAATGTCACTCATACTCTCGGAGTTTGCGACTTGCAAACGCTATTGGGTGACCGTTTTGCATCAATACAGATCCTATCCTAATTCCCGAAGCATCACACTCCAAGACAAAGGGCTGAGTGAAATCAGGGAGTGCTAAAACAGGGCATCAGCTCATCACCTGCTTCATTTTCTCGAATGTCTCCTGGGCCTCCTCTATCCAAACAAAAGCCCCCTTTTTGGTGAGATCGGTCAGTGGCACTGTCAATTGTGAGAATCCCTTAACAAATTTCCTGTAGTAAGTGAAAAGACCAAGGAAGCTTTTTAGTTCTGTCACATTCCTAGGAGTTTTCCACTCAATGATTTCCCTGATCTTTTCTTGGTGCACCTGTACCCCATTCATCCCAATCGTGTGCCCCAAGTAGATCATCTATGTCATACCAAATTTGCACTTGGATTCCTTCGCATACAACTGCTAACTTTCTATAATACCAAGTACTTCATCCAGATGTCGCAGATGGTCTTCCCATGTTTTTTTGTATATGAGGATGTCATAAAAGAAGACCAATAAGAACTTCCACGACTGCTTATTGAACACATGATTCATGCACGACTGGAAAGTGGCAGGGGCCTTAGTTATCCCAAATGGCATGACCAGAAACTCATAATGCCCATAGTGGCATCTAAAGGTTGTTTTAGGTATTTCATGCTCTCGTACCTTGATCTGATGATACCCTAATCGAAGATCAATCTTCAATAAAAATTTGGCTCCCCTGATCTCATCCATTAATTCATCAATCATGGGTATGGGGTACTGATTCTTGATCATCTTCTTGTTTAGAGCCCTGTAGTCAATACACATCCGTAGAGTATCGTCCTTCTTCTTGACTAAGACAAAAAAAGAGGCAAATGGGCTGGAACTAGGGCAGATGTGGCCCATTTTCAACAATTCTTTAATGGTTTTTTCAATCTCGTCCTTGTAAAATTTAGGGTGCCGATAAGGGTTTGTGATAACTGCTTGGACCCCCTCTTCTAGCTTTATGATATGCTTAAAACCTCTATCAGGTGGAATGCCAAGAGAAATGTCACTAAATACTTTATGATGTTTGTGGAGTAATACCTGTAAGTCCTCTAGAAGCTGCTGCAAACGGTCAGGTGGCTCTCTATCAGAAATGAAACACTCTACAACCCACTCTATATCACCATGCCTCATAATTGCCTCCATGTTGTGCGATGACACAATCTTTGGTGGGTACTGGTGCATGGCTCATAGAACCACTTTCTTTCCATCCGAGCCTGTGAACTCCATCTCCATGGTCCTATGATCAGTAGTGTATATCCCAATAGAGTAAAGTCATTGAATGCCCAACACTACATTGGCGTCTGGTATGTCCACCACAAAGAAATCATCTGTCATTGAGTAGTTTCCCATGGTTATTGTGAGCTTGGGAATCCACTTGGTGCAACTCATCTGGTGGCCTCCTGGTATGACTACTGTGAACCCATCGAATTCCTTCGTCGGAATTCCTCTCCTCTCAACCATGTTATCGTCAATGAAGTTATGGGATGCTCCCCCATCGATCAATATTGACACCTTGTGCCCCTGTAGGACACCTCTGACCCTGAAGGTATGATACCTCAGAAATCCTGACATCGAGGCCATGACTGGGTCCTTAGCCCCAGCCTAAGAAGACTCCTCTCCTAATGCTGGATGTCCCTGGTCATGTGCCTGCTCCACCTCCTCATCCTCATCACTATCACTGTCAAAGTATAAATCAATGTAATGGGCCTTGCCCATTCTCTTTCTTGACACATTTGTGTCCTGGTGCCCATGGCTCCTGACAGCTGAAACACAATTTATTTTTCCTCAATTCTCTCCTGGTCTCTTCATCCAGTTTGGGTTTGCCGACCCAATCTCTCTGAGGTGGTTTGATTTCCTTAGTCTTTGGGATAAAAGCGGGTTTGGGTGGAAACCGACTTTTAGGTACTGCATCCCGCATGTCCCGAGCTCTCTTGACTGCATCCTATAAAGAGGTACGCTTGTAGGCCTTGACCCATCCTCATAGAGGCTCCATTATCCCCTCAACAAACAACATCACCAAACGACCCTCTGAAATGTCTGACACCATCACAAAAACCATCTGAAACTCAGATATATAGGCCTCTGGAATACCTATCTATTTGAACTGATCCATCTCTCTGAAGTGAAGCTCAGGGTCCTTCCTGTCAAATATCTTGATAACACTCTATGTGAAGTTCGGGTAGGAGGTAACCCCGACATGTCCCAAGGTGATTAAACCATGGTACCACCATGCATGGGCTTCCCCATCCAAGTGCAAGGTGTCCAACTTAATGTCATCTGTCTGAATCATCTGATGCAGCTGGAAGTAAGTGTCGATCTTCTGCACCCATGATCTAGCTGAGCATTTAGAGCCCCCGTCCAAGTTGGGAATAGTGAATTTCCCAATGGTACGCTGCAACTCAAAATTTTGTGTCATGGCCCTCATGGGTCCTCTCGATCGGTTTCTTCTCTTCATATTGTAGAACTCCGCGAAGGGCATGGCTGAGTGGAAATCATCTCCTAGCCTCCTATACTCCTCTAAATATTCCCTATAGGGTTCATCCTGATCAACCTGCATCAATGGACCTGCAACCTCATTCCCCAAAAATTGAGGCATATTGGATCTGGGGGATTTTGTGTACAAGTGGGGGTGGCTTTGCATGGTAGTGCGTGAGTGGCTACCCTCTCCATTGTTTGAACCCCCGTCACCATTTTGATTCTAATTCGTTGGGCCCTCCAAAGAATTCTTAGCTAGCTTCCCCATAAGGTCCATCATGGCCTTTTGACCCTTGGCCAAATCATTCAAAATATTGAACAGACTGTTGATCCCGGTATCATCTTCTTCCCCCATAGTTTCTTTTCCCTTAGGTGTGATAGATGGTGTTGCCTCTCCTATCTCTTCTTCTCTAACCACTTCTTCTTCTTCCCACCTAGGGGGATCTGAGGTTCTTCCTCTATGTCTTCGGTAGGTAATGTTCTTCTCATCTTATGGTCTCATAAATCTGATTATAAATACCCCTCAGAGCCCACAGCTGTAGAGGAACATGCTCTGATACCACTGTAAGATTCCCAGTCAATTTGTTTTGGGATTTTACTTAGTTTTTTGTGTTGACATTTCATCAAACAATTTTCTTCTGGACGGTTTGTATGTGTTTACTGATATAATAGTTTATAAATAGTTTGCAGCCTTTGAAAGAGTGTGTAATTTTATAGATATGACAACAAGGATGAACATAAACATAGAGCATATAATAGAGTTTATTTCAATTATATTACGAGGTAGAAATACTACATGGAGCAACAATCATAAAAGGTAGATCTGGCCTGAGTTTTAGATGATATGTTGCCTTCTTATAGTCACTTCAACCACCATAAATTAATACACAGTCTTCTCATAAAAATGCACTCTATGCTTGAGATATAGCTCCTCTATATGACATCGACCTAGCATTTCATCTCACCAGAACTGAAAAATGACGACAACAACAAATAAAGCGCCTTCCTCTTGTTCAACTTGGCCAACAATGGAGGAATATCGATCCTCATGTACAAATAGACTTCCCCTGCATTGATAACTCAGACCTAGGCAATGTAATTCTTCCTGTCACCAAGGTATGCGCCCAACATCACTATATCATGCCCAGAATAAGGAGACATGACCCCCACACTTGTATTTCCACCTTCTGCAAGGAGATATGTTCCCAGCCTGTATAGATCACGCCCGAAACAAGAGATACAACCCCAATACATGTATTTCTTATTTCTGCAATGAGATATGCGGCCCATAAATGATATGTACGCCCCACACAGGTAAGAAATCACCCAACAATAAGAGGAATCACCCAGTCTGTCTTCAGCTCAGAAAAACATAGGAGGAAATTGCCCCCCCACACAGAGATAAACTACCTGGAATGTTATGCTACCAATCTTCCACAATAGCTTGCGTTCCTTCTTAAGATGAAGCCTCAATCTGTTGTGTGTGCATAAATCTTCTCGAAACCCAGCAAAGAAATCTAAAGATGATCCCTTACCACAACTAGCTAGGGTGTATAGTTGCAAAACCGAAACTAGTGGATGAACAAGGGTTTCCAAAACCCTAAACTCTCTTCTCAAGAGCTCTCCAAAATATAAATTCCAAATGAGCAAAATCAAGAATGAGGGGTGCCCCCCTTGTTCCCCTCTTTTATTTCTCCATTGAGTTATATCATGCTCACTTTATTCTTAATTTTCTTTTTAAAGTCATATTATGCTTGCATACTTTATAATTTTTAAGTGACTTCATTTGCCTAAGACCCATGTCCCTCTTTTTCCCTTTTTCACTTTGTAAAGTCATTTCCTAGGCAAAAGTTGAGTTCCCTAGGTAATTTTTCCGACTTAGCCTATGGGAACCAATTTAGGCTACCACTCCTTATGCTTCCTAGGCTAATGGGGACATTACATATTATAAAAATAGTCTTTGGTGGTGAGTAAAAAATATCAACATAAACTCATTGGTTGTAGTTAAAATGGCTTTCGTCAACAAAAATAAGTATCACCCAAAATAAATGAGATACAATGGTACTCAACGGTTTTCACCAATAATAGTATATGGTGATGGTAAGTGAATGTCACCATTGTTGCTGCAAAAATAACAATGGTGATGGTAAGTAAATGTCACCATTGTTGTTGCAAAAATAACAAAGAATGACAATCAACGATCGTCACTAATGCATCATGTAAACATCATAGTTTAAAAGAAGAATAACACTTTTGGTGATGATTTTTTTAAGATTGTCACCATTTCCTTTCAATTTCAAAATTGTTTAGTGAAAGTCCTTGAGGGTTTGTCAGAATTTTCATTCAACTCAAAAAAAATCACGACGATCCTTAAAGGGCCATTGCCATCTCCAATGAATTTCAATTTTTTTAGTGGCAGTCCTTAAACGTCCAACATCATTTCTAAGC
>CBVK0100228633.1:0-24484 GCA_900067695.1 Picea abies
TGTATCTCATCATCTCATATTCATATACATTATTTAATATATTATCCTTTATGGATTATAACATGTTGTTTTACCTACATTGGGTATTTACCTGGTGAACTAGCTTGGTTCACCACACCTTCTCTAACTCATAGATGTTTAGTTTCTTAAGATTTGTGATCATAGGAGTGGCCATGGTTTGTAGTCCTCCATCCCAAATCTTTTGAGAATCTCAACTGCATTTTCCTTGACCAAGGAAAATTTCCCCCTTTTGTTGCCAAATTTCTAGACCAAGGTCCTTCATCTCAAATTCTTTAGCCAAGTATTGTTTGCAACCTGTAATCATTGTTTCTGCTCCTGTTAGGAATAAATCATCAACATAGAGTACAAGAATTAGAATATCATCTTTGTTCATGAGAAGATATAGGTTTGAATTTGCATCACTCTTAACAAAACCAATACTCTGTAGATAATTTTCAATTCTAGAGTAGCACGCTCTAGGTGTTTTCTTAAGTCTATAAAGTGCCTTCTTGAGTCTACAGACATGACTAGCCCTATTATGAACTTCAAAACCCAGTGGTTGTTCTAAATAAACCTCTTCTTCAATCTTACCATTAAGGAAAGTTGTATTAGCATCCATTTGATGTATTCTCCACCCCATCTGAGTAGCAATTGACATGAATGCAGGAATGGAGGTATAACGAGCCACTGGAGCAAAGGTCTCATCATAATCCACTCCTTCCTTCTGAGAAAATCCATCAGCCACAAATCTAGAATTATAATTATCAATGTTGCCATTTGTTGCATGTTTGATCTTGTATATCCATTTGGAGCTTACTACTAATTTGTTCTTTGGCCTGAGTACTATTTCCCATACATCATACTTTATCATGGAGGTATGTTCCTCCATAATAGAGTCCTTCTACTCTTGTCTTGTACTAGCTTCTTCGAAGCAGGTTGGTTCTGACTCAATAATGTTACTCATGAGAGTAGCATATTTTGAATACCTTTGATGAGGTATGCTAGTTTTGACAGAGGTTATGGGTGACTTTACTTGCTCACTAGCTTCTTTCAGCAGTTGTTCGGTCCATTTTGGCTTTCTCTTTCTAGGAGACATTGGTTGTTCTTCCTCTTGTTGACTTTCTAAGGGGGGTTTTGAGTTCTAAGTGATGGGTATTTTTTTTTTTTTGAGAAGCTTATGCTTCCAGAATATCTTTGTCTTGAAGACATTTCTGGAAGGCCCTCTCTTCCTCAAATTTTATATCCCTGCATTCTACTGTCTTTTTGGAGGAGGGAATGTATGCCCTGTATGCTTTGGATGTCTCAATGTATCCTACTATAATCCCTTTCTCTGTTGTGGGATCTAACTTAGTCCTTTTCTCAACAGGAATATGACAGTATACAATACAACCAAAAATGTGAAGATGACTAATGTTTGGTTTCTTCCCCATAAAATCTTCTTCATGAGTTATATTTCTAAGCACTCTATGAGGACTCCTATTCTACAGATACACAACAGTGTTACAAGATTTTTCCCAGAGAAACTTAGGAAGATCCTGATTATGTAGCATTTATTTTTCTACTCCAACAATTGCTTTGTTCTCCCTCTATGAAACCCCGTTTTGTTGAGGGGTATATGGGACTGTCAAATCCCTCTTAATCCCAGCTTCTGAGTAGAATTTCTTGAAAGCATACAATGTGTACTCTCCTCCATTATCAGATCTGAGAATTTTTATTCTCTTCCCTGTTTGGTTTTCAACAAGAGCTTTGAATTCTTTAAATCTATTGAGTACCTCTTCTGAGGTTTTTCCTGTCAAAAAGTAAATCCAAGTCTTTCTAGAAAAATAATCTATAAAGCTGGTGTAATATTTAAACTTTCCTCCTATAGAAAGAGAAGACATAGGACCACAAATATCAGTGTGAACTAGGTCGAAGATACTTTTGGACCTATGATCAATCCTAGGAAAAGGTTCTCTTACATACTTACCTAGGGCACATACTTTGCATATCTCATGATGTTATATGGAGAAGGAAGGCATTATAATCACAATTTTTCCCATAATTTTAAGAGCTCCATGCCCAAGATGAGCCATACGCATATGCCATATCTCATAGTCCCTACTATCGTTGTTGCTAGAAAGAGCATAGTGAGAGTCAAATTGTAGCTTGTATAATTTGTCTTTCCTTACTCCAATAACTTGCTCAAAGCCCTTTTCCTGTGCCTTTTGGTTTAATATAAGCCCTTCGATATTTGAAGGATACTTCATACCCTTTGTCTTCTAAATTTGATACTAAGACTAGGTTCTTCTTTAAACCAGGAACATAGAGAACATCTAAAAGATAGAGGGGTTTACCTGACTCCCTATCAAACTTTAATGTTCACATTCCCTTTGGATGATAGGAATAATCATCAACCAACAGAATTTCAAACCCGATTCCTTTCTCGCTTAAACTGTTGAAGTAGTGTTTATGGCCTGTCATGTGGTTGGAAGCTCCATTGTCTATGTACCAAACATCTTTAGTTTGGATACAAGAGAGACAAGCTTGACAGACATCCTCTGCCATTTTTATTTGTTGAGGGTTGTTAGATTTCTCTTGGCCTTGATACCATGTAAAACTTATACAAAAATCGAATACAAAGAAGTAAATATGCTAATAACCACTCAACACAAAGATACTCAAAATTTTCATAATATTTTTGCATTCAATATTAATCAGAGAAACATACAGTACATTTGTTGATTGTACAACTTGAGTTATTGTTCTTGTTTGTATGATTAGACTATTGTTGTACGAGTATTCTCCGCTTGTAGGAAATGAGTCTTTGTTGTAGAAAACACGGGCCCTAAACTTGGCCTTTTATTTTCATCCCTGACTTGAATCATTGAAACAGGACCTAACTTGGCCTTTCTATGTCACCCGACTGTAGGGCGTCCCCAAACCTCTTGTGTTATGCCCAGATTTTTTGTACTCGACCATACAGACGTGTACGGGGTACACCTGGCTCAACTCATGCTTGTTAAAATGAAGTAACTCGACTCTCTTTTATATGTTAAGTGGATCTGCGTGAGGTTAGATCAATGACTAGGATTTATTTATTCATTGAGAGCACTTTATCCCTCACTATATGATTCTAACAACGCCAAGCCCCGTTACTCACACATGTGGGGCTAGTCAACGATGGACTTTCAAGAATATTCTAGAGGGTCCAAAACCCTAACATTAATTGAGAGTTGAGGCATGCAAAAACCCTCACCCTAACCCTAAATGGTGATTAGGATATGATAAATATTGGGTCGCTTGGAAGAGAAGGGGTTCCATTCTTTTTGTATTGTTATTGTTATTGTTCCATAGTTGAGTAGAGCATCTAGGAGTGGGATATTGAAGCTTAACAGAGGAGGTAGAAGATTATGTACCAACCATTTAGGCCATAGTGTCCATGACAACTCCATAATGAGTGCCCCTTTTTTTGTACTTGCATTTCATAACTAAGAAAAATAGAGCAGAGCATAGGCCTCACCTTCTAGTTGGGTTTTCTCTTGTATTGGGTTTCCAAAGTCACACCTTGTGTTCATTTGCTTGATATTTCATTTCAGTTTTATTTATTTCCACAAATTTGAGCACTAAAATAGTAATAATAAAACTAACATCTAGGGTAATAAACTGCATGTTAAATTTCATAATATCCATGGAAGTTTACAGATCATATGGGTATCAGAGTAGTTTCTTTGGGGTTTTTCTGGGATCCAAGTTGTAGGATCTAGGAATTGGATTAAGAAGGAAGTCTCAAAAGCATGGCCATGGAAGATGAGTCCAGTCGTAATAACCCTCTCGATGAGGCAGAGGTTAGATTTGAGAAGTTGGAAGAACAAGTCGTTAATATCTCTCGCAACATGGCCCTCCTCACGATAGATTTAGCGAACAAGTTTGGACCTTTTGGGGAGGTTGGTGACTCTAACTCAGAAGTTGGATTAGATGAGAAATTGGGAGATAATGAAGACGTAGAAAAGAAGCCAAAAAAAATCCAGAGAAAAAGAAACCAAGTTATAATGTCATCACTCCTTCACAATCTCTATTTAAAAATGGAAGTGAAATTGGACATCAAATCCTATAAAGGTGAGATTGATGTTGTTGAGTTGAATCATTGGTTGCAACATTTAGAAGTTTATTTCAGTGTCCATAACATAGAAGAAGAGAAAAATATTTCATTTTCCCCACTGAAATTAAAGGGTCGTGTACTAACCTGGTGGAAAAGCCACACATAGACACTTAGGTTGAGTGTGATCCCCCAGTAACCAAGTGGGAGGCATTTAAAACCCTCATCAAGTCCCAGTTCTACCCTATTGGGTATGTAGAGGAATAATGGATCTGTTGGTATCACTTTAGGCAGAGGCAGAGGCAGAGTGTGCAAGAGTACACCACTTAGTTTAGAAAAATGACGACTATGTTGGGTATATCTCCCAAGAACCTAGATGTACTCCTCAAGTATATGAGGGGTCTACACAGTCATTTATGGAAGCAAGCGATCCTTTTTAAACCTAGGACAATTGATGAGGCTTGTGTGCAAGCACTGTACCTGGAGAATATAGGCCATAAGAAAGGACATCGATGTGGTTCGAAACAAAAAGACCACCAAGATGCTTCCAAGGAGGGGAAAAGTAAGTGGAAAGGAAAGGATGAGAAAACAACAACCACTTGCAACCATTGTAATATTGATGGTCATCGAAGATAAGTGTTGGAAGATACATTCAAAGCTAAATCCAAAGCACTGTGAGAAGGATGCCAAGAGGAAGAACCTACAAGATATGGATTCATGCAACTTGGTAGAGAGTAGCTCGAATGTGGATGAAAATATTTCTTGCACTACACTGTAGAAGGAGGAACCTGAGTAGCCTTCATCACACAGAAGAGAAGGAGAATACTAAACTCTTCCATGTTAAGATCCAAGTTAAAAAGACCAAGGTGGATGTTTTATTTGATTTTGATTCATAGGTCAACTTCATAGTAGAAGATATGGTCAACAAGCTTGGATTGGAAGTTCATGATCATCTTAACCCATATCCATTGGGATGGGTAAATAAGGGTGCAGAGATCAATGTCACTAAACAATGTAAAATCAAATTTGTTGTAAGTGCAGACTATATTGAAGAAGTGGAGAGAGATGTAGTACCACGTGATGTGTGTGGTGTAGTGTTTGGAATCCCCTACATGTATATGAGGGATGCAATATTTATGAAGAGCAACATGTATCGCTTGATCAAGGATGGGAAGTCTTTCATCATCAATGCACACAAAGGTAAATCCAATATATCTCTTGTAAATGAGAACCAAGCCAAGAAATTGATTAGTTCTAGTAGGAAGTTTGTATTTATTTTCTTAAAAGACAATCAACCAGGTGATGAATTGGTAAAAGTAAAGGCATCTTTGGAGGGATGTACTAAAGAGTAGAAACGTCTATATAGCTAGTATGTCCTGGAAGCAGATGAAGTGAAGAAATAGTTGCAATAGCTACTGTAGCATGGAGTAATTCGACAAATCACATCACCTTGTGGGTAACCTATCATCATAGTACCTAAAAGGATGGGACTTGGTGAATGTGTATCGACTACAAAGCTTTGAACACGATCACCCTCAAGAATCAATACCCTTTGCCCAAAATCGATGATTTGTTAGATTAGTTGCAGCATGTCAAGTACTTCACCAAGTTGGATCTCAAATCGAAATAACACCAAGCATGGGTTAAAGAAGAAGACCCTTATCTTCAAGACAAGGCAATGTCTATATGAATGGTTGGTAATGCCTTTTAGTTTATGTAATGCACTAGCTACATTTGTGTTTGATGAAGGATGTATTGTGTCCCTTTCTAGATTCATTTGTGATAGTGTACTTAGATGATATATTGGTTTATAGCTCTACCTGGGAAGAGCATATCTCACATCTCATGTAGGTGTTAGAGACTGAAAAAACATCAACTTCTGGCTAACCTTAAGAAATGTGAGTTTTCTCAGTAACCATTGGTGTAATTGAGGGATGTGATTGGTGGAGGGAAACTTAAGACAAATCCCTTGGAGATGGAGGTCATCCTCAAGTGGTCAGTTCCTACTAATGTCACTGAAGATAGGAACTTCATTGTGGAAGCTCAGTATCGACGTAATTTTATAGCCATCCTTTTCAGCTGTAGTTGCACCACTTTCATTCCATAACGTCCAGTGGTAAGAGTTTCCAGTGGGGAAAGAATATACATAAATATTTCGCTAAACTAAAAGAGGAGATCAATCAAGCACCAATTCTTGCATTTCCCAACTTGCAGAAGCCTTTTGAAGTGGAGATGGATGCAAGTGGATATGCTATGGGAGTGGTCTTGCTGCAGGGAGGTAAGCCAATATGCTATAATTCTTAAATGTTTCATGGTGGAGTCTTGAACTACCCTACATATGATAAGGAACTCTACATCTTGGTTCAGGTTGTTAGAAAGTGGAAGCACTATCTGGTGGGCAAAGAAACCATTATCCACACGTATCACTATCCATTGCAGCATTTGCATGCCTAGAGTAAGCTTCAACAAACCAAACATTACAAGTGTATGGGGGTTTTTGCAGTAGTTTCATGTAGCCGACAGATATAAGAAGGGTGACAATAATAATTTGGTAGACATGATTTCAAGGCTACCCACATCCAAGATTACAACTTTGGGAGCTCTTATGCACATGGATCCTTTTACCTATGATGCATACAAAGAAGCATACACGAAAGATGAGGACTTTAAAAAGGTGTTTCCGTAGCTACAAGGCCAAATTCATGTAAAATAAAGTAACGGTATGCTAACTATCATATCCTTAATGGGTTGCTCTACAAGTTAGACAAGTTTTGTGTTACTCAAGGTGAAATATTGCAACTTATTAGAGAGGCTCACATCTTCAAGGTTGCAAGACATTTTGGTGTTGGGAAGATAGTTGCCAACTTACATAGGTATTTGCATTGGCCCAAAATGCAAGAAGAGATGTAACTCGATTTATTAGAGGATTCATACTTTGTTGTACCAACAAGCCTAGTAATAGAAAGCAAAGTTTATACCATCCCTTACATCTACCTACTAGACCCTAGATAACATCTCCATGAAATTTATTGGTAGTTTACCAACAACTAAGAAGGGACATGGGTATTTGTTTGTGGTAGTTCACAGGTTAGAAAGATGTGCATTTTTATGCCATGTAAAAATTCCATCAAAAGACAAGAAGCAACAAAGTTGTTCTTTGAACAAATTTGGGTGCACTTTAGGATACCAATGAGCATCATCTCAGATTGGGATAACAGATTTCACAATTCCTTTTGGATTACAATTTGGGAGAAGATGGACACCAAGTTGAAGAGATCTACAACATTATGTTCACAGACAAATAGGAAAACAATAGTATTCAACAATACATCGGTTCAACTTTTGAGGGGTTACAATCAAAAGCATCTAAAAACCTATGATGAAAAATTGATTTATTTTCAACACTCTTATAAGATATCAATCCACACGTTTGTTGGTACTCACCCTTTTGAAACTTGCTTTGGGTATTTTTCTCCTTTGCCCTTGGATGTTGTATATGGACAACAAGGAGTGGGGGAAGACATCAAGGGGGATGCATTGAAAGCAAAAAAAAATTGTTGAAAAGATTAAGTAGATTCATTTGCAAGTATAGGAGACATAGAAGAAAACACAAGAAAAGTACAAGGCATGATATAATCAACACATAATTGTGAAAAAACTTGAGGTGGGAAACAGAGTTTGATTGCATTTGAACAAAGAAAGGCTATAGGGTCTTGGTAAGAAGATCAAGTCTTTGTGGTATGGTCATTTTGAAGTATTAGTGAAGGTGGGTGATAATGCCTACAGACTCAGTTTACCCCCATATATACACATTTACTCGGTTGTGAATGTGGAAAATTTTAAACTCTATGAGCCTTCCATGTTGGATCAAGAAATTGAGTAGGTCCTGCCTACCATAGAGAAATTAACAATAAAATCTTGCGCAGAGTTGGTAGAAGATACAATTTTGTAAAAGAAGTCCAGAACTACCAAACGGGGGCAACATGCACTCTAGAATATAGGGTTGAAAGGACAACTTCTAGACAAGGCCAAATGGTACTCCAAGGAGAAGGTAGAGGAAAAATTTCCTCACCTCATTTAGTAAAATATTTTGGGGACCAAAATCCTCCTTAAATGGGGATACATTATCTAGAATGGATCATTATATAATTTATTATCTATGTTGGTACTTTATGGGTGAAAAATTGGAGGAATGTGCTTGCAGGGCCCATTTCAAAAGAAAGTCTCAGTTTGGAGATTTGGGGTCCAAAACCTTCCATAGCTAGTTTGACGCATCAAATGAAACTTTTTGAGGTCAAAACTTTGTTAGCATAGCTCTAGATCTTCAATATTATTCTACACATTGAGGGATTTCCAACGGTGCAAAAATCACCTCAATCGGAGTTCGTATGTGGAAGTTATGCCTTCCACAAGTTGACCTACCGTATTGACCACCATGGTGTTGAGTGGATGTCATGTCAACCCCCATTACTCATACATGTGGAGCTAGTCACATGTAGACTTTCAAGAAGATTATAGAGGGTCCAAAACCGTAACACTAATTGAGGATTGAGGCATGCAAAACCCCTAACCCTAGACATATATTATGCTATGCTAAATATTGTGCCACTAAGAAGAGGGTTCCATTATTTTTGTATTATTATTGTTTGGTAGTTAAGCATAGCATCTAGGAGTGGGATATTGAAGCATAATAGAGGAGGTAGAAGATTATGTAGCAAACATTCAAGTCACAATGTCCATGGCAACTACATAGTGAGTGTCCCTTTCTTTGTACTTGCATTTCAAAACTGAGAAAAAGAGAGCAAAGCATAGGCCTTACCTTCTCGTTAGGTTTTCTCCCATATTGGGTTTCCCAAGTCACATCTTGTGTTCATTTTTGTGGATGGTGTGTTCATTTTCTTGTTTCTTTTCCCATATTGGGTTTCCCAAGTCACATCTTGTGTTCATTTTTGTGGATGGACGTGTTCATTTGCTTGTTATTTCATTTTGGTTTCAATTGTTTCCATAAATTTGAGCACTAAGGTAGTGATAATAAAATTGAGATCTAAGGTAATGAACTGCATAATAAAAGATTTCAGAATATTGTAAGATATGTTGTGACAAACTGTTCCAATGGAATATCCACAACAGTTTACAAATAAAGTTGGTTGCCTTGAGATTCACACGTGGATTGGTTGCATGCATATTGTGGGCCAGTTGCTATTTTTGGTATGGTTGTTATCGAGCATTCTCCTAGGATGATTATTTTATTGTTTTATCTCTCATGCATCTTGGAGGGTGCTCTTTGTGAGTCTTCTAGGTAGACCCTTTATCACATCCTCGTATGTTGAGGTTATTTTATTATATTTTTGCATGCATGCATCTTGGAGGGTGCATTCTATGTGGACCTTTGGCATTTTGACTTGGTTATCATGCCTATTTTCGATTGTATGCTCTCTTTTGGAGACTTTTGATGTAGTTTTCTTCCTATTTTTGGATGAGGGCAAGTTTTATTGGAGAGGCTAGTGTCCAAATAGCTTGACATGGTCAACCATGGATTAAGGAGTGATCTAACTGTTATTTTTTTATATTATTTGTTTGACTTGTCATGGAGTTAGTTGGAGAATAATATTTGTTTATTGTAAGAGAGAAGTTACCTTTATAAAGAGGCTCTCCATTGTAATGGTCATTGAGACTTTGGGGATTGAGGAGCTCACCCATTATACTACATTTGTACATCATATTCTCAGAGTTTAATGGAAGATTGGAGGTATAATATTTTTCTATGCGAGGCATTTTATGTTTGCAATGTTTTTCACATATTTTTCTATGTGAGGCATTTTATGTTTGCAATGCTTTTCACATGTTGATATTTGTTGTAGGAAACCCTTGTAGCATGTTATGAATGTCTTATAATGAACAATATGTCATTTGGATAGGGTAATATGAGGATTTGATCCCACTTATAGATATCGTTGTTATGTTAGCATTGCATCTAATAAACCTAATTGTCATTAGATTAACATGACCCCAGCTTCATAACAATGCTTAAGAATGGCACCCATAGCTTTCATGACAATTTTCTGCAATAAATTTCAACAAGTTAAGGTTGATTTGTGGCATGCATAGCAGCCCTTATTGCCTTACATTTCCATGCATCACCCTCTTTGATCCATACATCCTTGACTCCATCTTGCTCAAGGTTTGATTAGGCACTTGGTTTTGGGTTTTTCCACCTCCATCTTTTGTTCTCACACCACTTACTTATCCATCCATACTACAACCATTTGTTTTGTTTAGGCTTACTCTTCAATAAATCATCATGTGCATCCACTCTATAGCCTTAGAAATCCTATCTTTAGGGAATTTCCCCTTGAATTCGAGAAGAGCCAACCAAAAGTAAGATTGTTTAGGCTTACTCTTCAATAAATCATCATGTGCATCCACTCTATAGCCTTAGAAATCCTATCTTTAGGGAATTTCCCCTTGAATTCGAGAAGAGCCAACCAAAAGTAAGATAGATAAGATAAGATAAGATAAATGTATTAATGCTTGAAGAGCTACCAAATATATTTAACCTGATGTAGTAAATGAATTGCTACCTCCTTTTTATTATGGGAGGAAAAAACAATGCTATTTCGAAATGCATCATTGAAAATGAAAATACCCCTTCTTGAATGGTATTTGATTAGTAAAGAAACAATGGCAACTTGAAAGAACTAGGATTTTAGCCAATGCATGAATTTGGATCTTTTCTAAGCAAATGCACTTAGATGCTTCATTATAAAAAAATTAATCGATCTTCAGTTCTCTAGCTAAGTACAAAGTCTTATTGATGAAGATGGCATATGCAAAAATTAAGGGTTATTTACAAGTGTTCATTTTTCTCTATTTTCCATTTGTGACATTGTTGCGTGGAGAATATATGGCTAATATAGTAATTCAAACAACTTAAGTATCTAATAAATTAATGAGTTGTGAATACCCTAATCAACCATTTATTATGCAATCGTTAATTCATGATAAGCAACTTGAATACAACAAACTATGAATAAAATTACTACTTCTAAGTCATCCCACAATATATAATAAAAGATAATAACAAGAAAGTGAAACACCAGTGATATTATTAAAAAAATAAAATCAGGAAAATAAAACTAAATAATTAATACACACCTTTAGCATGCATTATTATGTTAAAATCATTTTTTATTTTATTTTTCATTTTCATTATACCTTGGCATCTCAAGCTCCCTAAGTGAAATTACTAAAATTAGTGGTCTCATTAATCCATCAACCTCCCCACAGGCCCCTAGTCACAGAAATCAGGGGCTCTAATACCTCTTTGTAATTGCCCAAGTGGACGTTATTATGCAATGCAACCGATTTTATTTTATTCATTTGTTTTTTTTTCCTGGAGCCTAGGGCATAGTAATACATAATCAAGCATAGTAAATGCACTACAATTACCGGATTCATAAGTAGATAATACATCATTAAATAATGCAACATATTCTCTCTAATCACATATACAGATATACATCACAATCAACTCATATAAAATATTGCAATGTACCTAAGGTCCATAGCATTACAAATTCCAAAAGTTGCTCTCAAAAACACTCTACTGCCAACCTGATGCCAAGGAGGGAATTTATCCAAGGTGGTCTTTCCTCCCTGCCAATGCAAATTCTTATTCATGCAAGTGTCCCCAGAGTAGGGATTAAGTCCCACTAAGGATAAGAAACATGGTATACAAATATCATAGAATAATTAACTCAATAATCCCACCTAGATCCCAAGAAGGCCTCTAGTAGAAATCCTTTAGTGTGGTGATGAGTCCCTGCTTGATTCTCCTAGGGCATTGGTGTGCAAGAATCTTACTACCACTTTACAACCCCTCAACAAAATCCCCCTAGCATTGATTCCCTTTTGTTCTACAAGGATCTCACTACCTCTTCCAACCCCTCGACAATATCCTAAGGGCCCTTTAACAAAATAATAGTATTGCTAGGTTCACTCCCAAAGATCACTCTTTCTCAATATAAAATTTATCATAAGTTCCCCTTAAAGGAGGTCTCCTTTCTTTTTAAACACTCTCAAGTTGTTATAACCACTTTCTCTTTCCCCCGACTAACTCATCCAAGGGAAAAATTAGATTTAGGGGTGAATTTACAAGTGTCCTAAGGAAGGTAAAAGTAAATTACAACCTTTTTCTTCTACTTTTCATCCCAATTTACTTATGTGGTCATTTTTCAAGTCTTTTCCCATCCCCGAGGCTTTAGAACATTGGATCAAGGTGGTATTTCTCATTGGAATATGAGCCCTATCCTTAGATTCATTTTCCCTATCCATCATTAATGTCTCAGCCTGCCATTGGTTAGTTCGTTAAAACCGATACATATGCAATATCATCATATAACAAGATATCACATCAACCATGGTGCATATACATGTCATCGGTATCATTCACACATAAAATATAAAATCCACTTGAATTTCATTATTGTGCATACCATCATTAAGTAATCATCAAAGTCTAACTATCAATAATATAGTCTTACATAGTCAATCATCACCAATGAACTAACATAGTCAATAATCTCTAACTATTTGAACCATCCACTATGAGTTGAACTTGAAATTCCCCCTCTAAAAATGCAAATGCCTCCACTACGCCTCTGATTCTTTCAAAATACCCCTTCATGCTAAGAAATCTAATTTGGTGGATTCATGCACATACTGGACGTCTTCATTCATCATCTTCGGTATCCTAATTCAAAGGCGCTTTCAACAATAGGTTTTGCTACAGACTCTTTTCACGAATCATCACGACCAGTGGCAATTTGATCGGCGGCTATGAGTTTGATTCCCTGCATTGCCTTCTCTTCTCCTTCTCGATCAGATCAAAGATCTCCTTGTCCACAACCTTTAGTGGCATATTGCCCCATTCATTCACAGGGTCCATTGTTCAGAACAAAAAAAGGAAATGCAATGGAAAACTCAAAGCAGGAAATGGCAAACTATTGATGCCCAGATGAAGAAATTGAGAAAGACAAGTGATCCGGATATCATCCTAGACCTGGAGCTTCAAGATATACACAGACCACATAAAGATCAGTCCAAAAAACACATGATTAGCTTCGACCCTGGGTAAATGTGAAATACAAACGTCTTGCACCAATTTGTCACATTTCACCTCAAATTAAAAGGTTTGCGCCATTTTCTTACATTGATGGAAGGCCTTGAAATTATGCAAATCCACCATAACAAAATCAGCTGAGATTCATTCTAATAATACCATCTGAAGTGAGAAAACATATCCAGATTCAGGATTTCACCAGATTGTAATTTGTATTTCGCATGCCACAGGTTTGCATGGTGATGACAGCTCCTCTTCAACAAGCAAGCAAAAATGTGGGCAGATCTACAGATCTCTCCTCCCTTTTTTTCAGCAACCACAAGTTGTCAACAGCTAACAACACCAGCAGCTATGATCTACAACGGTCATTCAGCACGCTCCATTCAGCAAACTTGTCCACTGTAGTCATGCATATACACCAAAGAGGATAGACCACCAACAAACAGTGGCTCAACACTGCTAAGGACACATCGTAGCAAGCATTCAAGAAACAGCCTACTCTCGCCTACATTAATCTACTCCTATCTATATCTATTGTAAGGAGGACTACATCTCACATGCTCTCATTTTCTTAGGCTCTCTCGTGAGGGAGCTAAACCCAGTCCTGCTCTGGTACCATCATAGAAAATGGAAGAGTAGACATAGTTTCACACACTAAAATCTCTATTGAGTATTTTATTCAATAAACAATGTTACACATAAATACATCAAGTGATGGCTCAAGATAGACACACTATTTTAACCACACACCAAACTAGGAGCTAACTAGTTGGAGAGAATCTCTCCTGTCCAAATAGGTCTGACAACTTCCTAAGCTTAGAATCAAACCACTCACGTAAAGATTATCTCTTCCACAACCTTCTCATATGTGCAAGTACCACACAATCCCTAATAAGAAAGCTCTTCCACAACCTTCTCATATGTGCAAGTACCACACAATCCCTAATAAGAAAGTAGGAATTAATAATCCCAACATTTCCTTGGCAGACCCACACACTACAGATTTCAAAGTTTCAAGAATGCTTTAATGGTGTTACTCAACTGATTGCCAAATCCAGAGTAAAAAAAATTGACTTTAATTTTGAATGAGAAGGGACGCATTATTAAGGAAGTAACAATATCCCCTGTCCAACCTGGAAAGTTAGTCAATATTCTTAAACCTTGCAATAACACAGTAATCCTATTACAACGAGAGAACAATAATATGGTTATTGCAAAGATTAGTTCCCACTCAAATCTTCAGATAACAGAAGTAAACATTATACCAAGGTATGACCCCATAATATTCAGATAACAGAAGCAAATATTATACCAGGGTATGACCCCACAATGTTGCTCAAGAAACCACTTACTGTAGTCCCAGTTGTTATTTCTGTGGCGGGGACGGAATAACAGATATTGGATTTTGAGGGCAAGGTTCTACACAAGCCTTCTGAGAGAGAAACTGTGAGAGATACATTTCCATGCTCGTCACAAGATCCTATAAATTTTACTAATAGGTTCAAAAACAAAGCCCGAACAAAATTACATAATGGCCTATAACTTTCTCACTCTACAAAATTATATGAGTCCTATAACTTTTTCTCTAGAGAATGATTAGGTGAGATTCGCTGGGATGATCCATGGTTTTCTGGAGAGGAACGACTCCAGTGGCAAGTGACTAAGATGGGAATAGACTGTCTCTTTTACAAAGAAAACTCATGAGATTTCACATTTGCGATAGGGCAATCTAAAGAGAATGTTAATGTTGAGTTTGGCAAACAATTTTTAAGTATTATTATTGATGTTCCATGGAGAGGTCAATTATGTTCTTCAAAAACGTTTATTCGCTAAGGTAATACTAGAACAATATAAGTATCTCATACTCTCAACTAAAATAAATATATGTTTGGCTAAGGCTGACCCAATCAACTGGACAGCTTCGGAATACAACAAAAAGCAAGCTGTACAACAGAAATAAAATAATTCTTCAGGTACAGAAATTCAAACACTGACATACCCATCATCAAACCCAAAATCCAATCAAGATTGGGATAAAGCTGAAGCACAATTAAGGAGAGATAATGCAATGATTATAAAATAGCAATAATAATATCCACTTGATTAAAAGGCAAATCTTTTCATAAATACACCTGGAATCTATTTATACTCGGGGTTACACACATCTTGTGTGATTTTCGTCATAGCCTCTCATACTTATTACACAATCTTTGCAAAGTTTATGTCCACTCCCAATTATTGTCCATCCGCAATTATTTCAACAGTCTCTAAGAAATAGAAAGGATGGAGGAAGAGTAAAACAAAGCAGTTAAATAACTTTTAACAAAGGTGAATATTCTTTACAACCCTCAGCTGAAGGTCAATATTCCATAATGAAAGAGGGAGTCACATAAAAAAATAGCACTTCTAAGCAAAGTGAAGGCTCAACCTCCAACAAATGTTGAAAGAGAGCAAGAATTATAAAGAGAGTTCAACAAAAAGAGGGCAAGGCCTAATATCAACAAGCAGAGAAATTCTACACTAGAAGATCATAAGCCTAAGAACAGTGCAATAGTTTCTTGACTAGAGGATAAGACAATAGGTTCACAACCAATATTTAAATCCAAGAAAGTAAGCGAAAGAAAAAGAATTAAGAGACAATTCTCCAGCTACAATGAAGTTGGTCCTCTAATATCAGATATTTTACAATTTTCATAAACAATCAATAGAAAGTCTTAGAACGCAAATAATTGGTTTTACTCAGCTCACCTTTATATTGCTTAAACTCTAAAAATGGGATTTGTGTTTCAATAGTCATTTTTTCAACAACAAAAAAAGGTATACTCTTTTCAACCCATTATACACCGATATCAAGAAACAAACCTCTGCATAGAAAGACTTTCTTGGAAAACAACTAGGACATGAAAAGTCTTATTTCATGCAATACATCAATTAGTGGACTCATAAGGATCATTAACTCCATCAATTGTATTTCTGTGCTCTTTGAGCACATCAATACAATTTTAAAGAAATCCAAGTAATCGCTTACCTTTCATAAGGTCCAATATACCAATTCTGGTTTCAGTGGATCCTAATCATCATCATCATCACCATCATCATATTAAAGCACTTGGCACATGACTGAACTTGAAGAGCTTCGACGTAGAAACTTCCCTAAAGCATTGAATATATTTAGTATATAAATATAATTAGTGCAATCTAAGGGCTACTGTGCAAAATGATAGTTGTTCTACACTTGGTTGCAGTTTTTTGCAGGATTTTAAAATAACATTCCAAAACAAAAACTCCATGAATATCATGTCCCAACGAATAAATCCAACTATGTTCACAGGTGATTATATTTGGCAATAAATTCGACTAAATTTGAATTTATTCATAAAATTCAAATAAAAGTTGTGTTATATTAAAGTGAAAATAAATAACAAAAAAGATAAAAACTTCAAAGATAATGTTATAATTATAAAGATGATAGTTTTATGCCAAGCTTGTACACTATAGTCTTTAAACGTAAGTTTGAAATTTAGAAACTTTTGAACTATGTATTTTCTCAAACTTAATGGTCAATTTTATTATAACTTTTTTCCATGGCGATTTTTTTTCAAACTCCATTGTCACCGAGTTCAAACACGAACCTAACCAGGTCACGTAGGTTCTACAATGTATAGAAAAACAAAAGGCAGCATAAGCTAGAACATTTGTCTCAGCTTCATATTAACCACTACAGAGTTTCTCAAGTGCCATGTTTTCATCACCGCCACATTGTTCTAAAGTAGTTCTCACCATATCTTCAGGAAATCCCATCTCTACCAACTTTTGTACCTGAAAAAATATAACTAATGACAATTAGTAGCAATATCTCATGAACAAAATAACTCCTAAACTAGTCAAATAATATACATATAAGAAAGCATTCCAAGGGATTGTAAGACAATTTAAAAGATTATACAGATGTAATGGCTCATTTAGCAAGAAAAGGAATCAGACTTGATCAAAGAGACAGTAGCTCCTTAGAAGATAGTCACAAGGTCAAGACTCAAAACATCATGACAGCATATATGGATTTTGACAAAACACTTTTATATAGGAATTAGGTTGTTCTTTTCATCTCAAAGAGATGATATTGCTAATACTGCAGGTTGTGTGAAATACCAAACATTAGATGAGCTTAAAGAGACTGGGATGTGCTCCGATGGGTCTAGTGTACACATATGCTTGTAAAAGCTCATCTGTAATATTTGGCAGTTGATACTCAAGCTCCATAACAAAAATGTTAGCAAGGAAAAATAATGTCTGCCTAGCTGTCAATTACCTACAGTACCAACATTTATAAATCCCATTTTTGACAGAACAAAATGAAAAATAGTTAATTTTCTAGTAAATGTATATATGAATCCAAAAACCAACAAAGAGTACCCCTAAGCACTAGTACAATCTTGAAAACTTCAAAGAAAATAATCACTTACTAGTGGTACACTAAAAATTATGCTCTCTGGTAATCTCTAGCATCTGAAACTACATATAACAGAATCAAGAAAACGGCAAAGGCACCCATCCTATAAATGTTACACAGCCCAGGTAACCATGCTAAGTGCTTAAAAAGAACTGGAATCATAAACAGAGGAGCTAGATCGATGTTTAATTACTAATTGTGGGTTTTGACTTAAAAGAAAGAGGCCGCATTAAACTAAAAGGGCATCCCTCACTTAGCACTGGCGTCTATTGTTAAAAGGGCCCCATTTGAGAGGATAGTCTACAATGGCTATGTGACCTCTCCAGGAGGTACCCTATATTTTCACTTGGCTACACCATTGTAAGCCCAAGGATGCAAGTTAAATCCATGTAAAACATACTGGGATTTTGTAGACAACTCCCAGACTTGGTCCAATCATGATCATTCCTCTTAGTCCCCGTCCCAATGTCTCTCGTCCTGGATAGGATTGGAGGCCTTGGCATGGATCTATTGGGACACATGATTGTGTGCAGCCACAGGTCTTATGTAGGGGTGATTGCAGTTTGTGGGGCCTAGTTCGGTCCATGTCATGCACACCTATGTCTTTCCACATGGTTATTCTATTGGTTCTGTAGGCATCCCTTGGCCATGGTGCATTATCATTTTTGTTCCCAACATGGCAATCTCACAAATTTTTCATCATTGCACGTATTTTGAGGCAATTCACGGATCCCAAGGCAATGGTTCCCCAAGGCAAAACTACAACATGGGTTTAAAATGATAAAAACAAATTCACAAGCAAAACCCATATTGCAAAATTTTGATTGATGAAATATTGAGGGAGATATTGCGGAAAAATCGTCCCACTCCTAAAAAATATTGAGGGAGATATTGCGGAAATATTGAGGAAAAATCGTCCCACTCCTAAAAAATCGTTGGGCACATATCCCAACTTCCAAGTCAAATGGTCAAAGGAATGAGACGTTGGGGTCTATAACCTTGGGAAAATTTTTGACAAGTCAAAGATGCTCTTTCCTCAAAGCAAATTAATGAATTTGTCCACCAAATGACCAAAACATCCTCTTTTGGGACAAATCGTAACTTCTCACAATGAATTCAAGCAGTCAAACTAGCCGTTGGAAGGAGAGGATAATGTGGACAAAATATTATTGTTTTAGCTCACTCTTCAAGGAGAAATTGTCCCCAATTGGAACATTGGACTTCTTTCACCCAAATTAAACCTTCTCAAGGACCATACAACCTTCTTCTTTGTGGAGCAAACCTCTTGTGTGGACAAATCAAATGGTCAAGCATGCTAAAAATGGAATTTATCCCATTTTGATCATGGAGTGATGTAATAAAAAAATATTATCCAATGGTTTAGCCTCTAACCAACTGTGGATGAGCAAACCAAAAAAATGATTATTTTATGAAGGAGGTAGAAACTAGCCATTACAATAAAAACTATACAAGGCCAGTCCTTCCTCTCATTTGATGTTGTTGAAACTTTGTGAGATCATAATGTCATATTTTGGAACTCAATTTTCTTGTGTCACTGTGGATTGTTTATTATAATGTTTGTTTTTATTGGTCCTGGATTATTTTAATTTTGCTTTGACAAGGGTTCCTTAGGAGAATTGCAAGAGGTGACCAATCAATCCATTGAGGGGCTACATAGTCACTGGAAAAAAGAAGACTTTCGTCTCCTTCTTTCTTTGGAAGTAGCTTCAATCAAGTGGTTTGTTATCACTTTAACCTTAATTGATTGGTTGTCTTGGAGACCATCCATCAAGGAGCTCTCCTAGCAAATCCAAGGAGGAACCCATCTTCTTTGGAAGTAGCTTCAATCAAGTGGTTTGTTATCACTTTAACCTTAATTGATTGGTTGTCTTGGAGACCATCCATCAAGGAGCTCTCCTAGCAAATCCAAGGAGGAACCCATCTTTTTATTGAGTTTCTAGCATTGGGGACGATAGTCTTTCGACTCCAAACACAATAAACTAGAAATCCATCCAGGTCAATCTTAAGCTTGCAGGGTCACAATCTCTTAAACTAGAGACATTTAAAGGTAAAATATCTCAATTTCTTCTTTCTTCAACCAATTAATTTCAAATATTTTAAATCATCTTTTATTACAAAAATACAAAAAAAATCATACCCTAGCTTAACACTTCATTTTTATCTTTTATAAGCTAGTAGATCTTGGGGTTTTTGTTGCTTGGGAATTTCCCTATACCCCAAGATACATATCTTTTACAAGGGTTTTCTTGAGAAATAGTGTGCAAATCTATGTTATTATTGCTAAAAAAAAAATCAGATCTACACTCTTATGGACAAATAAAAGGGTGCATATTGTAAGTATTTACTTCATAAACTTTTATATATTCATTCCAGATCTGATTTATATGTTTTATCTTTTTTTTTAAATCATCTTTTATTACAAAAATACAAAAAAAATCATACCCTAGCTTAACACTTCATTTTTATCTTTTATAAGCTAGTAGATCTTGGGGTTTTTGTTGCTTGGGAATTTCCCTATACCCCAAGATACATATCTTTTACAAGGGTTTTCTTGAGAAATAGTGTGCAAATCTATGTTATTATTGCTAAAAAAAAAATCAGATCTACACTCTTATGGACAAATAAAAGGGTGCATATTGTAAGTATTTACTTCATAAACTTTTATATATTCATTCCAGATCTGATTTATATGTTTTATCTTTTTTTTCTGATCAATATAGAGTAAAACTATAGCCCAACAAGCAATTTCTTGGCTGTAACAAATTTTGGGTTTTGACCTTAGGGGGAATTGAACCCCATTTCTGTAAAAATAATTTCCAGTCAACTCAAAATTGATTTTGCAATAGATTTGAAGGCTCTAGAGCACAAGTTTCACTTGTACTTTGCTTCCCTATCCTCTGGACCCAAAGATCTATTGATCTGTATTTTTACACTTGTGGGAGGCCCATTATCTTGTTCTTTTTTTGCGTACTATATTGTTTTTGCAAATCTGATATAACAGGACAAGGAAATACTTTATTTTCATCCACCTCTTACAAGGTTTTCACATTACAAATCATTCGGAAAGTGGTAAGAACATTCACCCCTCTCTATTGTGCATTACTTGGCCATTATTTTGAAGATTGGGGTAAATTAGCTTGTTGGTTTGTCACTTTATTTTCTGCGTTATCTTTTATTTCATCAAGCATTTAAAACAATTAACTCGTAGCTTCACCTAGTGTACTCTATTTAGGCACTGGTCTTAAGATTCTTCGTGGTGAAGTGATAGTTTGCAGAAAGCCTCCCAGAGCCTCTTAGCGTAGGAGTTTGGCTCAAACAAGGAAGGATAGGTGTTGTGGTGACATTGGGCACCTATCCCCTGTGTTGCTGCCCTAGCAAACTACAAACCTTGGTGGTCTGTTAGTTTGGACGATAACAGGCTCCATGCTGACAGGTCCCCAGTAGGATGTTAATTCAGCTGCACATTCACAAGGAGGGTGTCTAAGTCTAAGTACACGTTTACCTCCTCATTTGGACCATCTCCTTATTGTTTACACTCCCTCTGAGCATGCATAAGCAATTATTAAGCCATTATTCCTGGATGTTTGGGCTGAAGGAGAGTGACCTTTGTGTGTTGCAATGCCTTGGTTGTGCTCTCATTTTGTAGCATATCCATGGTAGAATTGTGACTTAACGAATATGACCCCCTAATTGGTTGTAAAACTTGTCTTATCCATCATTTTTAGGCATTTAATGACATCTTTTGGCAAGTTATATCTAACAACCTTTTTGTAAGGTAAAATGTCCACAACCGACATTTACTGCATACTTGTAAAAGCCTACTTTTCAGGAGGGGGAAATACCTGAGTCTTATATTGGACGACATTTATTTTTCAGGAGGGGGAAATACCCAAGTCTTATATTGGACGACATTTATTGTATGGAGTGTTGTTTTATCTTTCTGACCTTGGTACAATGGGACATGGTGGTAGGACTACCTGATTCCAAGGTGGACAGGACAGGAGTGTGCAAGGGATGTGCACTCGACACGCATGCCAAGACTGCATTCCCAAGCAGCAAGCACGGATCAAGAGGAATTCTTGATCTGGTATATTTAGATGTGTGGATCCAAGTCATTAGTGTTGTTAACAAGTACTACTATTACGTTTCTTTCGTTGATGATTCTTCTAGAGAAACATGGGTTTCTTTTATGGATACCAAGGATGAGGTCTTTAGCAAATTCCAAGAGTCCAAAGCTCTTGTGGAGAACCAGACAAGTAAGAAGAGAAAGGTATTGAGATTTGATAATGGAGTTTGACTCCTTTTGTAGTGAAGTGAGGATAAGAGGGAGTTGGCAGTGCCTTACAATTCACAACACAATGGGGTTGCAAAAAGGAAGAATAGTTGCAACGTTGAAACAATGTAGGCTATATTTCATGACCTAGATCTGTCGATGTTCCATTGGGCAGAGGCATGTAGTACAACTATCTACATCTCAAACAAGTGTCCTCACATGGTATTGAAAGACAAAACACCAGAGGAAGCTTTCACTAGTAAGCATTGTACAGCACTTCCATGCTTTTTGTTGTCTTGTATATATTTATATTCTTGAGGAGAAAAGAACTAAATTGGAACCCTCTAGTTTGAGGGATGCTTTGTTGGATATAGTGAGTCCCCCAAGGCTGACAAAGTCTACATTGCATCACAGCAAAAGACAGTAATGAGCTGAGACATGAAGTTTGATGAGGATGCATGGTCCTCAAGGTCTCAAGAGCCTCCAAGAGAGGTTGAGGAAGGAGAAACACTCGTTGTCCCAAACATTGATCTTAAGAAATCAGAAATTTCAGAATCAGTTCAACAAGGTTTCGGAGGTAGAATCAATGCTTCAAAACCTTTCAGTTCACTAGGACACCTGGGTGAGATCTAGACATTGCAGGATGCACAGGAGCAAGTCGGAGCTCCAAAGATGTCTTTTCAAGCAAGTCATCATCCTAAAATGTTTCTGAATTATGTTGCACTGATGTCTTCCGTCATTGATGCAGAGCCTTCTAGTTATGAGGCAACACGTGAACAGGCATGGCAAGAAGCTATGGTTGAGTATAACTCCATCATGAAGAATGACATTTGGGAGATTCACTGATACTAGTGGGGTCTTGATGTATTTAGCATCGGGCAGGGACTTCCACATAGGCTCGATGTCTAGCATGTGGAAGTCATCCTCGTAACCTCTCAGAACCTTAGGAAGTTCACTTTATGTGTAAAAAAAAAAATTTTGTTTGCTAGTTTGTCCGTGACCTACGGGAATAGCCTGTGGCTGAGAAAACACAACTCAGGGGCATCTAAGCCGTCAAAATCACATGGGGATCGCACCCGCCCTGAGCCACACCAACCCTTAACATGGTTGGATTTTTTGTCCCCGCATGTTTCGAACCGATGACTTAACAGCACACTCCGTCATCGGCTGTCCTTAACAACACGGAGTGCCTTAACAGCACACTCTGTCACCGGCTGTCCTACACCTCGGGGACACTTTATGTGTAATAATTAAAGTGAATGACCTTTTTAGATTAATGTGGAGATTAAGTTAAATGAAAAAGTTTGTTAGCATTATTAACTTAAGTGAGTTGATTAAGTCCTAGTCGTTAGATCTAAAGTGAACACAGGATTAGATCTTAGTCGTTGATCACTTTGGAGAAGATCTAGGGTTTTGCACTTAGGGTTAACTCAATGTTATAAAAGGCAGCCTAAGTGAGAGGATGAGACACACACGGAGTGAGGAGATCTCATTGAGTGGGTGAAGAGCAGTTCATCCAAGTGTGAGTGGGCAAAGCTAAGGAAAGGTGCAAAGGGGCAACAAGGGAGATAGCAATCAGGTGGGGTAGGCTATTGTTACATTGTATTCCTCTGATGGGCCATTATCCTAGAACGAGAGCCCGGGATTTTATCTAATAAAATCAAACTCAGATCTGGTTTTCCCTTCGGGGGTTTTTTCCAGGGGTGATTTACCCAAAAATATCTTGCGCAATGTGTTTGGTTTCCTGTTAATGCTTCGGCTATAATGTTTGGTTAAAACCTAGTTGTGCATTTAATAAATAAAGTGATTTTGGTTAAAACCTAGTTGTGCATTTAATAAATAAAGTGATTTTATTTCGACTTAAGTGTCGGGTGCTAGATTCAAAGAAATTAACATGGTATCAGAGTTGCATTTATGAGGAAACCATATTTTCCGAGATCGAGATATTGCAACGAGAAAATTATTTGTACTACAAATTTGCGGGAATTTGTTTTTTAAGTTTTGCAGGTCTACAGGGGTAAAGTAAAACCTAGAAAATAAAATAAGAGGTAGAATCCTATAGTCGTCGTATAGCAACCGTCGTACAACGCCATACGTCCACATGGAAGAATGAATCGTTGTTGGGTTATACAGTGCAGATTAGATATAGCCGAGTTGAGGGTGCAAGCTGGGCGAAGAAGATCGAGCTAAAGAAGAGATAGACTGTGCGGGCTGAGAGATTCATGGAACAGTCGGCAAAGAGACAGCAAGAAAATCGTTGATTGTGTGGATTGGGAGTCATGGTTGGAAAAGGAAATTGCCTGGAGAAGAGCATAAGTGACGACTGCAGTAAGAGGACGGTCAATAGAGGTTAGCATCCACCGGAAGTGGAGTTAGAGTCGTCCAGTTGTGTGAGAAATTGCAGCGGATGGGAAGGAGAGCAAGTAGAGGAGTGTTGGTCGAGAAGCAAGGGAGACCACGAGGAGATAAAGTGAACAACCATATCTAAGTGGAGGAGTCAAGCCAGTGCTACAGGTGGTTGCGAGAGTCGCCAAAGGAGGCTGG